>JAOTRH010091804.1:0-16495 GCA_034768845.1 Heliamphora exappendiculata
CACCAAGGCCTGAACGGAAGGTTCCATTGAATTGAGTAGCTGACTGAATATCCGGGCATCATCCCGGGTCCAGGTCCGAAAGGTTGCTGAGGTCTGAGATGGAGGAGCATCAAATAAGTGGGAATCGAGCTCCATTCCCTGAAGCGACTTCAAAACACTTTTCTTCCATAATGCATAACTATTGGCGCCATCAAGTCGCCGATCTACCAACCGTGTGGATGAGGAAAACACTTCGGTGGTACAAGTCTCAATCCACACGGAGGTATAACAAAGAACCACACCTGACTCTCACAGCATTATCAAACTCGCAGGCACCATGGAGCTACACTAGCAAACTGATGCAGTGAGGGAGCGAGAGAGAAAAGTCAAGCCAAGTGAATGTGAAGGGGTCTACAGAGTTTGTCGCAAGCCCTGGAGAGGCTAACGGTAGTCGTCAGAGGCAGAAGAGGGCTTGTTAGCGGTCGGCACAGGCCCTGGAGGGGATGACAAGGGTTGTCGGAGGTCTTAGATGGGCTGACGGCAGGCGACGTCCCCTCCCTGAGGGACTGATGGGGGTTGAAGCCACCCTAGGAGGGTCCGGCGAAGGTCGTCGTCACCCCTAGAGGGGTTGACGAGGGAGATTGATGCACCTAGAAGGCCGACGAGGGTCCGCGCACATTTCTGGGATAGCCGACAGTGGTCGGCGTGAGCTCCTGGAAGGCCGACAAGGGTCGGCGACGACAGCGAGAGGGGCGACGGGGGACGGCGAGGGTCTAGTGGTCGGCGGCTAGGGTTAAGTGATGGCTAGGTTTGGTGGAAGTTAGGGTTTCATGGCTCTAATACCATGTTAAAAAAGAGAGAGAGAATATGGGAAAGCGTGTATCCTCATTGTGAGATGTACACGCGTATTTATTAAGCACTGAAAACATACAGCAGATACTGTGGACTTTCCCACAGACTATTATTAATACTAAATATATTTAACAAAAACGAATTTGTTTATGATGAATGAATGTCTTTCCATACAATAACTTCCCTAACTGAAAAGTCCTATGGTGTGGCAATTAGGCTGGTGTACGCATTTGTCTTTGACAGCAAAAGTTGAGGATTAGAACAGAACGAATTTTGGAGAAATGGTGATGGGCGAGAAGGCCCAAGATGCTTGATGCAGAGAAGCATGTAGAACAGAATTGGCTCAACTTGATTATTAACACAAAATGGTGCAATATTCTATCTGGCCTAAAATGCCCAGAATATTAAACACATATTCTAATTATCACCAAAATTTGTTAAGCCTGAAGGCTTACAATATTATTTTCTTGGTACTATTGAACATAATATAATTGTAGTGGCATAACAACGACGTGTAACGATGGTGGTGGTGCATGATGGTGCATAAGGAGAATGGGAGAAGGAAGAGATATGATGAATGCTCACGCAGCCGTTGACTTATTAGAGAGCCGTTATCCAATTAGAAACCTTGAGTTAAGCCAAGGACCTAACGCGAGTCAATAAGTCCTTTTAGTCTAATAATTGTTGTTGGTAGTTATTTTAGTTTATTAGGAGTTGTTTATGAGTTACTTAAATTATTATTTAGATATTTTATTATTTACTTTTATGTTAAGGTTAGTCTATAAATGGGGTGGTTATCAATGTGATAAGGAATTTTGATTATTATTGAGTGTGTTTGAGAATTAGGGCTATTGCTCCTTGTGTGTTTCTGTTCTTCCTTCCTCCCTCTTTTGGTTCAACATCAAATGTGTTTGCCTTAGAGCGAGGAGAATTTTAAATGGATTTGTTTGAATGAGAGAATGAGGGATATAAAATTGATTTACCAAGCGAGAGAAAAAGGAGAGGAGGAATGAGTGGCAGTTAAAAATGTTAAAATTAATACCACCGTTAGAAGATATTTTAAAAAATATTGCTTATTACCATAGGATCTAATCTTGAATTAATCTCAGTCACTCTTTTCGATATGTATTAAGAGGAGAGAGAATATGCATTTTAAAAAAAAATAAACTTCCAATCATAAGATGTAAGCTTCAATTAATTCCAACTGCTCTTTTTAAAATGAGTTTGATGAGATATAATATATTTTAAAAAGTATGTGTTATGTTATTATATAGATGTTAGTCTCGTAGAACAATTTTAAAAAATTTAATTGGTTTTATTATATAAATATTTATAGATATATGTGGGTTTATGCAAAGAGAGTGCTACATGTGAGATTTTGGTCATACATGATTTTTTTATCATGTAAGATATTTTTGAAAAGTATGAACTATTTTATCATATATATGTTTATAGATATATGTGGGTTTTTGTATGTAAGATAGAGCGTGTGACACGAGACATTTTACGCATGTATGATATTTTTGCCACGAAGAACATTTTTTAAAAGTATAACCAATTTTGTTATATAGATACAGCAACCTTAAGTGTGGGTTGTTGGGGCTCTTGCTACTTGAGCCAGCCGCAATACTTGTTAACTTTTTAGGATAACTTTAACTCGTAATTGTCCCGTGGTTGGTTCCTTTTGAGCTTCAAAACTCCCATCTCATAAGTAGCCCGTTCTCTTTTATCATGGCTGTATCGGCCTCTTCAGAAATGGAAAAAAGAGTAGACATGGCTACAATAAATGCATTACAATGGAAGAACTGGGATGAATCTCTGTTGAACTGAATAGTGTTGCTTATTCTCCCTTCCTGTATTTTAACCATTAATAATGTAAAAAACTGAAAACCTCTTCAGTTGTTGAAGAAGATTGCATAATGGAAAGATATTCATGTCAAAATAACACATGTATAGCGAGTTAGAATGAGACAATCTTCAATAAAACAAGCTTCAATATTTCTAAATCAGTATTTGAAGACAATTGCATAATGGAATCCACTATGGAATCCATTGACATTTCATACCGCAATTCAAAATAGAGGCGCTGTTTCATTTTTTTGCATTTCTGTGGCATTTTCAGTTTCCAGCTTTATCGAGCAAAAGATGTGTTGATTTTGATTTCATTCAACCGTTTGAGTAATTGCGATGGTGCCAATTTCAGGTGAAAGCATAAACGAGATTTTAGCCAGATTGAAGCGAGATCTTCTCCGAACATTGATTAATGGTCTTATGTTCTGGCCAGTTTGTGATTTTCTTACTTATAAAGTTATCCCTGTCCATTTACAGGTAACATCTAGTTTCCCTGTTTGAAATTGAAGATGAAGTGCCAGAATTCCTGACTCGACTTTTTATTTTTTTATCATTATACATAATTGGACTAGTGGTACACATAATATCCATACTGATATTATATGAAAACATGTCATTTGGAGCAAACGAAGCCGACTCAAACTATGCAATCGTTTTATAAGTTCCATATTTCTAAATTTTATATTTTGTTGGCATCATACACCAACATTTTTCTTTTTCTTTTTTTTTTTTCTCTTTGTTGAATTTGAAACTCTACCCATATAGAGTGCCACAATTCTAGCTGGTGTGTGTGCGTGCGCGTATAAGGGAACACCCCTCTAGGTGTAAACCAAAATTAAAGCCCACTCAATTTTTAAATTTTCAGAAATACCCAACAACAAATAATATTTGCACGAAGTTTTAAATGCTAATCCCTTGCACTGCCAGGGAAAATAAAGGGAAACAAAATCTTATAATTCCCACTTTTTCTATTTGTTTTTTCTCTTCTAAGATCAATAATCTTGCACACACTGCAATTTCTCTTAATGTGTGTGTGTGTGTGTCTATATATATATATATATATATATATAATATTGATATAAACGAAGCCAGCTCATATTTGGTAATGATTTCTATATTTTTCATTTTCTATCTTTCTCTATAACTCTAAAATCCAAATTCAATTTTGTGTAACTGCCTTATTTTTCCAAAAAATATTCTACCTTCTCTCTCTCTCCCCTCTTCTAAAACTCCTAAGTCCATGCATTTCATTTGATTAAACTTTCTTTTTGGATTCAATACTTCTTGAAAGAAATTTATAATTGTACGCGAATAGCGTCTGTCACGAAAACTAATATATTTAGTACACATTGATGAAATTTACTGTGTTTTATTTTTTGCAGCCATTGATAAATAGCTCGTTTACGTACATTTGGACCATATATTTGACGCACATGGCAAACTTGATGAAAGATAGTATTGATTAATTGTGGAGCTTTTTGAGTTCAGTTCTGCATGTATATCCCACCTGCTCCAATTGCAAAGGATGGAGGAGTACAATAGTCTGGATGGACGAGATTTTAGCGGATTTTTTGACCTCTCAATACCTGTAGATACTTCCACTTTCAGTTGGGGACAAATTACATCACATACGCATCATTCTCAGTTCTTTGGGATCCCAAAAGAATTGATAGGAAAAAATTGGTTTATTTTGCCAAATTTCATCCAAACTCTTTCAATGTTGAGATATAAGTAGTTTTTTTTTTATCAATTTGAAAATTTTATCGTTGATGTATGCTCTAGTGTTAAGTTTTCAGATATGAGAATTGACGTGCTTGTTTAGATGATTGTTGGGTATTGATTTTTCCAATTGCGACTATGACAGTAGAGACGACATTTTTCGCTATAGAAATTATAAAGGATCAACTTTGAAACAAAATGAATGATGCACAATAGTTTGGTTGTGTATTGAAAGAAACATGTTAAATAATATTTGTGCAGAGATGAATTCGCAGGGGTGAGATAAAATATAAAGAACTAGATTCAAGTCGTCGAACTTGTCGGTTTGATGACTCCTGCACATAGAAACGAAGTGAGACTACCTGGCGGGCTTCGCCGGAAAGCCCTTTTAATGCTTAAGTTAGTAAATTGTAAGTCGAAAAAGAAAGCTCAGAGTGAATCTTGCTTTGAGTTCGGTATTTATAGTGCTTCGAGCGAATTTTATCAGGAAAGTGGCGATTCCTTAAATTCGGTCTTGATGGGAATTGCTCTTCCCCTTTTGAGAACTACCCAAGATTCTTTCTCTTGATCCAGTGAGCTGTTGAATCATTTCGAGTTATATCAACTGTCATTTAATGCAGAGGCATACGGATATGTCATCGCCATTAATGCTTGAGGTTTGACCGTCCCATCATCGTTAATGCTCTTTGACTCGGTTATGTTTGCTATCATTACATTGTCTGAGATTAGAAGATCGGTTTAGTCGAGCTCTTTGATCGTTTTGGTCTTCAACCTGTTGCGCTTGGGATTGTATTATGGACCGATTTGTACGTGTTTGGGTTGATCCTCTTCATTTCTGTCCATGTATTACCCCGCATAGTATTTTAAATGAAACTACTATGCATTATTTTCAAAAAATGAAAAGTTATGTGATCAATTGTGTCACGCTCCAAAAATTAGGATCGCATGAAACACACAACAAACCATCAGTTTGTAAAATAACGGCTTTTTATTGATAAACAACCATCCAAAATAATACAGTTTTGGAATAAAAAAAGTAACCCAGGTTCACCCTCAGAGCTACATGCAAACATGTCCATACAGTGATAATATACAACCTCAAGACTTATAAAACATGTCTTCAGAAACAGACAACACATATATAAATACATGCTTCTATAACAAAAAGAGGGAAACAATACAATAACTTTCCTGCCACCACAGGCACAGCTAGATTAACTCCACATGATCATCAATACTTGAAAAATGTTTGACAAATCCCACTACGTGAGCTGAAACTCAATAGAAACAAACTATGGTGCAGTAAAGCAGGTGATGCAATTACATAGTATAAAGTAAAAGGTTTTACCACAGAAAATTCCAAGTTTTCAACGTGTACACACGCACGCACATGTTATGGTTGGTATACTGAAAATTATATTTTTGTATTTAATTTTATTTTAATAAAATTAACTTTCTATTTTATGAGAATTTTTACGAACAATGTATGTATATCATTTCTTTGATATGCATGGATGTCCGATATTCAGTATAGTATTTAATCTGGTATGTAGAGTACGACTTGCACACATAAGACTAGATTTTAGGTTCTTGCAAAATATAAATTTTATGTTCACAATTTAGATAGAAATGGACATATTATCGGTACAACTGTGGCACAGAATATTAGTAGGCCTGTCTTGGTTACGAAGAACAGATAATAACGTCGTCTATTGTTCCGACTCTCAGTACCAGTATACTTTGTGTGTATTGGACGGGACATTTGGGGTAATTAATTTTATACTTACTATATAAATTAACTCGCATCTCAAGATTATTGTGAATAGTGCTTATCCTCTTAATCCTGAAATAATTATTGATTTGCATATATTTAATATTCGTTGTTCTGATTCATTAGATGGTGCGATCTTATATGGGTCTATATTCTCGGTAAGTTGGATAGCTGTATTATTTATATGAAAAATATTAATTATTGACGAAATTCACGTCCCGAAAGATCGGGATTGACGATATCCCTTTAAAAATGCTTTTAAGTTTTGACCGGGCCAAACCCTGCAAGTGGATTTAATTATTCGACGGTCAAATAAGTTAAGCAGAATGGCTTAAGGAATGTCAAGATGCCAATTAAATTAAATTGTCAGTAATTAAATTTAATTGGCATGTATCGGGAATCTTAACGTGGGGAGAAATGGTAAACATTTAATAACAAGAGCTCATTGCAAGAAGATCTTAAGATTATGGGTCAGAGTGCAATTACAGTTCTTTAGTAGTGTGAACTGTAATTCAGTATTTTATGGTAATTGCAAAAACCGCTGCTGGTTTTTCATAATTGCAGATACCGCAATGTGTCTTTCTTTAATTGCAGAAATCGCTGGTAGATGTTTGTGTTCAACTGGAAGTTTAACTCATAATCCTATATATACGCAAGTATACTCAACCAGTTTGAGATTGATAGATCATGTATCATATATCAGATATATTATATTTTGTCTCACAAAATTAAATATATCGGGGTTCTGCCGGTACGAGTTTTCGGAGAATCGTAGCCCACACTACGTTTGAGGATCGCGTAAGGGAATACAGTAGAAGATTTGACTGGAGTTTCAATTCGGAATCAAGTCGTAGTTGAAGATTAGATCTACAAGAAGTATTATTCTAAATTAACTTTGGTTGCACGGATTTTTTTTTATCGTTCGACGTCAAAATTTTTATCTTGAACCCGTTTTGGCGTTTGTACGCTTAGTTAATTTTTTACCGAAAATCGTTTTACAAAAATAATGAGCTTGATAGTTTTATCTTCAACAAATTGGTATCAGAGCCGTTTTATTTTTTGTTTACAGTTTATCGGGGTCGGGTAGATTTAGAACTGTGCTAACTTTATTTTGCAGGTGTTCTAAATTCTAATTTTATGATCATTATTTATTTTCATGTTTGATTGAATGCGTAGATGATGATTTAATTTCATGTGGGGGTGGGGATGCCGAGGGTTTTGGTTTTTGGGGTGGTTTGGGGGTGGTGGTTTTGGGTGAGAATGGCGGTTTTGAGGACGATTTTGTGGTTTTTGTTAAATTGAACAAAAATTGTAACAGTTTGGGTCTCTTTGATATTAAAATTAAACCTGATGGGGTGTTAGTACAATTTTTGAAACTATATGAGAATTTTTGTTTTGTCAGAAACCTTAAAGGGGGTCAGTGAAATTTATCTTAAAAGTTATGATATTTCTAAAAAAATATATAAGATCATTTTATGTAAAAAAGGAAAAAGAAAAAAAAAAGGCTAAAAGCCTTTGAGTTCCCAAATGGTTTTTTGTTGTTGACTTTTTTTGCTTTAAGCAAAAACACAAAAGTCAGGCTATAAGCTGGTTGCCAAGCGAGGCCTCTGTTTGTATTTTTTTTTTTTACATTGCATTATGGTTTCGTTTGCAATAATTGTTTATTTATTTTATTTTTTATTTAGTTGATTTTTTTATTATTTAGTCAAATTATTATGCATTTCAATTCCTCTTATTGAAACAAGCAAAAAAAGTAAACTTTTGATTAAAATATAAAAAATAAAAATAAACTAATAAGTTGAAATTCATATTGCTCATTTTTATATTTAATAGACTTTTTTCATCTTTTGATCAAAAATCTTTTTATTTCAATTCAACTCATCAAGACGATTTAAATAAATAAAAATTTTGGTCAAAATATAAGAAAAAGTTTTGAAAAGACAAAAATAAACAAATTTTCAATTTAGCCAAAACATGGCAATAAATTTTTAATATCTCATAGTGTTTGGACTAGTTTACGTGCATCTCAACTAATTCTTAATGACTAATCTCACCGTATAATTGCGAGAAGTCCAATTAAATTCGAGGCAAAACCTAAGATATAAGTGACTATGTGTTCTAAGGACTTATTTTTTGTGAGGGTCTAAGAAGGAATTGAAGATGATTAGAGAACATAATGACCTGATCGCTTTTTTTTTTTATCTCCTTGAAATTAATAGTCTTGCATTTGGCTAGCCATACTTGGATTAAAAGTTCGTATATATCAATCTATTATCAAAATAACTAATATCAGGCCTCCTAATATTATTAATATTAAAATTTGAATTATTTTACTTTCTTATTCAATAACCAACAATAATTACAAAACTGATATTCTATTTTTATCTTTTTCTAATTAAATATAAATTAATTTTATCACACTATGTATACTCTTACCCATAATCTATTGGCATACAAAAATATGTAAATCTCTATTATTACTTATTATTACTTATTCATCCTACCTAATTCATTCTTAATCATAATAAGAAAGAAGCCTCGTACAATGCAAAAAATTGAATTAATTAACCAATTAATCTCATATTTGAAAGCGAAGCAAGTAAAGTATTGCTTGTCGACTATTACTTCCTTCAATTTCCAAATAATTAATGACATTTTTTTTCAATACTTGCGTTTTTTTTCGATAACATCTTTTTTTTTTATTAATGAAAGATAATTACAACAGTCGACCCACAAAGAGTCTGAAAAAGGACAAATCAACACAATACCCTTTTATAAGTTTTTAATGAGCCATAAAGACCTCTAAATTCAGTTGAAACCCAAAATACCGTACTTGTCGACGACGTCCATCGAATGAGAAGCAACAATCACATCTTTACCCTATTTTTTCTATGATTCTGACCGAAAAACACTCTAAATTCCCATTGTGAGGAGAGAAAAAGCCCACATCATTGATAGGAAGACAACTCCCATATAAAGGGAAGGTGCAAAGAACACCAAATAAACATGAAAAATAAAGAAAAAATAAAATAAAATAAGAGAGACAGATCACGACATAACAAAAATACAAAAAGAAAACGAGCAAGACACCCTCCCAAATGAGAGGACGAATCACCACAGAGTAGATCTAGCCAGCCTACAGAGCAGATCTGGTCGGAGTATCCATCTCTGAGTAAATCTGACCAGAAAATCACGCGCATAACAGATCTAGCAGTCGCTGCATCCCGTTGGAATAGATATGCCCAACATACGCACAAAATATGTGATTTATTCATGTACCAAGAAAATCATGAGAGATAGGAGATTGAGACGGCGAAAGAAGAGCTGGCTCATTCTCATCTAGCCGACCAGATCTTCTGATAAAAGAGAATGCAGAGAAAGAGAGATATCTCTACGCGAGAGAGAGAGAAAGAGAGATGGTGTTGATTCATCTAAATTATTTAATTTGTTCATACTTTGAAGTTCTTTAAGAAATAAATTATTAGTATTAAAATCACATTCTTTTTTTATTTTGAAATATATATATGATTCAATCATAAAATTATTAATTGGTAGTCAATATAATTTCTATATAAATAACCTTTTTGATTAATGTATAGCACAAAAAAACATTAAATTATCTATAATATTATATTAATTTTTTTGCACCTATTTACGCCCCATTGGCAAGTAGCTTAAAAACTATTTTTTTATTAATTTTTTTGCACCTATTTACGCCCCATTGGCAAGTAGCTTAAAAACTATTTTTTTATTAATTTTTTTGCTAAAAAATTAAATTGAGTTCAAAGTAAATTGTTTGGAAACTTAATTTTTAAACTAGCTTCTTTGAAATTATTTGTTTGGATAAAAAGTTAAGTTTTTTATTTTTTGTTCAAAGTGGACAATTTATCTTTTTATATATTTGATATTAATAATTATATATAATTGGTAGTAGTAGTAAATAAGTTCTGAATAAATGGTATTATTATATTTTAAAAGTGGTGAGAATTTAAATAGAATTTTCTAAGAGTTTGTGTTTTGGTTTGATTTTTTAATTTTTTAACTTTATATTTTTTTTACTTTTTTGCCAAATAAATAATTTAAATTTTTTAGTATTTTTAACCAAAAATTCAAAAAAGCTAAGTTATCAATAAGGGCTTTAGTGTTTCCCAAAATTGAAATTATATAGAATTTTTTAAACCAAAATATCATTCTTATATAACTAATTTTAATTAAAAAGTTTGATAGAATAATTTAAAACTCACACCATTTCACTATTTCTCCTTTTTGCAACTGGTTAGATTTTAGTTCGGAGCATGTTTTAAAAAAATTTCTGTTTTCTTTAAAAAAATTTAAGTTAGCATGTTTATTACAATTTTAATTTTTCTATTATAATAAATTAAGAATTACATGTGCCACGAACTCTAATCAAACCAAACTAAATTCTTATTTCAATTAATTGTGATCGATTATATAAATTCTCGGGTAGAACTAATAAGAAGCCAGAAGTATCATGTCACCTCCGATCCCGTGTAATGTATAATGTATAATGTATATCATATATATTTAATTTAAAAAATATAATATTGACACTAATAGAATTTCTAAATATGTAGAAAAAGATTATAGTGAATTGTGTTGTCTAAAACTCAAACCATTTCAAATTCTTTTAATTGATTCTGAGCCATTCTCAATCAATTACTTCTTGGAAATGCTAAATTAAAAAACTATGCAAGAATCTTTTTATTTCGCTTGGCTCTCCCCTTCCCTCATCTAAAAGAAAGAGGAAATGCACACACAGTAATTGAAGAGAGCAGTGTGATTGGCTCCATAATTAAAATAATAATAATATTCTGTCACAGAGTTTCATTAGCAGTGCTTGGCAGGGTGTTACACAACTCAGTTCAGGACAACCATATGCATTGTACTCTAATATAATAAAATTATATAATTCATAGATTATTAATAATTGACAAAAATATAATAAAATAACAACTCAATAAAATATAATGCATGTAGGAATGTAAATTTAGCCCGAGGCCGGTTCATGTGCTGATTGAGCCTGGACATTAGATTTTTGAGCCTTGGCCTATCCCCTTGAAGCTCGTGGGCCAGCTTGACACGTTGGCCTAATTTGGCCCGTTCGTCCAGTTCTTGACTCGCTGTAAGTTTACTACTTATAACATTAGTTTATAAGTTTACTACTTTATTAGTTTATTATAAAAATTATAAACTTATATAAAATAATAAATTAGTAAATTATTAGTTATTAAGTTTATAGTTTAATAACTAGTAAACTAGTAAATTTACTATAAACTAATAAGTTTATTATAAATTAATGTATTATATTATAAATTATAAACTAATAAATTTAGTATAAACTAATAAGTTTATAGTTAATAATTTAATAACTAATAAACTTATATAATATAATAAACTAGTAAATTTGCTAGTTTATAGTTTAACTTAAAAACTTATTATTTTAAGTTTAATACATTAGTTTATAATAAAATAAACTTGTACATTATTAGTTATAAACTTATATAATATAATAAATTTTAAGTTTATAATTTTTAAGTTAATTATTAATTACTACTAATAAAATAGTAAATTAATATTATATTATAAATTTATAAACTAAATAACTATAAAAATAATAAAATTATAACCATATATAACAAATTAAACAAAAAAATAAAAAAAGAAAAAAAATCAAAAAATTATGAGGCCCGCTTAAGGCCCGTCCAAAGCTTGGGCCCAAGACTCGAGCTCGAACCTAATACCCCTAGTGTTTGAATTGACCCATTAACAAAAAAAATTTAACTCAAATTCAACTCAAAAATTTAGCATGCATCGGTTAAGATCGGCCCAAAATTACACTTATGAGTGCATGTTAGAGATAGGGTTAAGCTCTCTTTGTATTCCTGTGAAACAAGTGTGATAAAAACATAATATAAAATACATAATCACCTTTAGAGCCGGCTTCCCTGTATATGAATTCTGCTCCGTTGGTGCTGTTTAGCATTTAACTCATTCTATGTATTTTGTAACAGAGTTGTGAGTATTTAATAAAAAATATAATTTATAATTAAAAATAAAAAAAATAGTATTTATAACTTGTAATAAAATTATAAGTATTTTAAAAAATTATAATTTATAATTAAAATTAATAAAAAAATATTAAAAATTATTTACAATAATTTTACCAAATACCCTTAAAAAACGGAATCTCACTGTTGATAAAAATGGTCAAAGATCAAATCTGTAGTGAATTGGGAGTCAGGGACAACATAACACACCGACTTGCGGTAAAGTCGGCCTGGGTCCTACCATAAAATGCTCTTACGGTGCCGTTTCTGGCATACCTTAGCGGCGAAGAACGAAAGCGCTAGCCTCTCCATTAGGCTTTGAATTCAGTTTGGTAATCGAAGGCTCACGCATTCAGCATAAATTAGGGTTTTTCAGAAACTAAATTTGACAGCAAGATGGGGCATTCAAATGTATGGAACTCGCATCCCAAGAACTACGGCCCAGAATCTCGTGCTTGGTAATTGTTTTCGTCTCAGCTTTCTTTGATTTTCCTTTTGTTTACTAACAAACCCTAGGAAAGATGATAGCAAATTGAGCTGCAAATAGAATTATGAGAGAATCAATCAGAAGTTGACTTTTTTGTCTAGGAAAAAGCTTTAATACAATCTTCATTTTTAGGGTTTTTCGCATGCCATTTATGAATATTTGTGTTTTAGGTTACAAATGATTGTAATTTATGTTATGAGTTTTGTGCAAGTGTCAAACCAGAAATTGTTAAATAATTGTGGTCAGGAATAATATTACGAATTATATGAATTATGTGATTTTAAATATGAATTATTGCGATCAAATTTATAAATTTATATGGTTGTTGGGTTATGAATCTGTGTGATTTTTAAATTATAAGTTATGAATCAGTGTGATTTTGGTTATGAATCTTATAATTATGAAGTGCCTATGGTATCCTCCAAATATGGTGTGCATTGAAGTTTTTCTTGTGGTCAATAGACTCTATACATCATTTGTATCAATTTTGTAACTAGTAATTCTACTTTTAGATCGACCAAGCTCCATGTGCGCATCACGCACGCACTCCCTTAACATTAAATCATACTTTTGGGATTGACCTTTCTAAATAACTGAGCTGGTTGTTTATGTAGTTCCACTTCTTTTATTTTTTTAGTGAAATGTTAATAGTTTGCATGTGAGAAGAAAGAAATAAAAAAAAAGGATTTAAATAGTGTTTGTTAGGAGTTTGGCATACTTTAGTTCATTGATGCTGGTTTATGCTGTTTCGAAGGTGGCTATCTCTTTTCAGCTATATTTATTTGAGTTTTTTTTGCCTCCTTGGAACCGCCTTTATGACCATTTGAACACACCTACTTATGTGAAGCCACTTGAATCTTTAATCTTTTAGTACCATCAACGGATGACACATATCTAGTGATTTTCATTGTACATTCCTTGAAGGTTTTGAGCTGTGCGGTGAAAGTGTAGTTTGTTGGTTCGGTTTTTATGGGTTAATTACCTGGATACTTGTGAACTAGCTTTAAATTGGAGACCATTGGTGATATAGCCTTCTACTTCTTCTTTTTTTTTTATAAAAAAGAAACAACAAAATTGGGTTAGTTTTGATTTCGTCTCTAGCTTTGAGGCCGTAATCACATGGGCTTTATATTTGGATCACTTGAGAGCTATCTTTTAATTTGAGCTCAGTGATCTCTAACTGGGTTATTTTGTTCTTGGTTATTTTATTTTATTTTATTTATTTATTTATTTTTTATGTTATTGGGCAACTAGAGAACTATTCTTAATTTGAGATTGCCGGTCTCTATGTGGGTTTTTGTTATAAATTTTTTTGCACACTTGTGAAGCTTTATTGGCTTATTGCACGATGAAATATTCAAATATATATATTGTAACCCAAAAAGTTAAATAACCTTGTTATTATTTGCTTTGTATTGGGATTTGTTCTCTGATTGTTTTATAGATCCAAATGTTTCACATACTTGATTGCTTTAAGTTCACACTGTATTATACTATTTTCTTAAATAAACAAAGAATGTGGTTATTATTTTGTTTGATATAAGCCTACATTGAACATTATTTGAATACTTCTATTCTAAGTAGTCCAAAAATTATTGCAAACTGTTCAGTAACGCTACCTGGTTAGACTTGTTGGTAGGAAAGAACCCACTGCATTATCATCCTTCCCCCCCCCCGCCAAAAAAAAGAGTAAAATAAAAATAATAAAAATAAAAATAAAATAAACAATGAAATCCTGACTCTACGCTCAACTAAGCAAACTTACTTTAAGGATATGTCGAGGCAAAGCATAGCCACATAGGTCTATGTATCTGTGGTGTTTTACACATTTAATTTATTGCTTTACGAACTGCTACTTCTGCTGTTGTTGTTGTTGTTGAAATTCTAGTAAACAATGTCATTGATAATGTTGACTTTTGCCTCATTTTACAATTACATACTTTTGCATAGACATTTATTTATATATTGTTGAGGGCGGACAAAATACTCTGGGCCTAAAGGCCCACCCCAATTGAGCGGAACCAAAGCCCCACAAGGGATGCCAACCCAAAACGGGCTGGTCCAAGGCGTGAAAAGGCCCGAACCACCCTTTGTTCAGGTAATATTAGTTCGGCCCACCTCATGAAGGGGGAGCCCGGACCGGTGAAGCCCATGTCGTCCATGGAAAGAAGATAACCCTGTAAGTTTCCATCCTTAGCACGATTTGATCATTCCTACATGATGAAAACAAGTGATATCTACAGGATGGATAGAAACAAATCACATCAGGATAGAAAACAGTTCATAACAAATATGAGGCAGAATTATAAGAGGATTCAGCCTCCATTAGCTCTGACCCCTATATAAAGAGAGGCACCCCCAAATCACCAGGTATGCAATTCTAAAACTCAGAACTCTTGCTTAGAAACCTCTCAGGTACGCAATATCTAACTTGAGCGTCGGAGTGCCTCCCGATCATATTCGGCCGGTAGGCACTAACGGTGTTTTGGTGGTTGCAGGTGTTCGGCGGCGAGACAAGGACCATCCATTGAGTCCGGCGACGAGGAGTCCGGCCCATATCTTGTTCGGAATCATCAGTATTGAGCCAGTCTGCCTGGTCCTGATTGTGCCAAACAAGCCCAGCCAGTTTGTACCGCGCACAATTTGGCCCCGTCTATGGGAACGACGATCTCAAACCAACGGAATCATGAGCCGTACTCTGACTGGATTCACTGGAAGCCGTACCATGGAGGATATTTTTCAAAGATCCGTCCCTGTTATTCCGGATAGGCCAAGGGCCCCCAGAGTCCCTTCAGAGGTGCGAAGGCGAAGGGATGATGCTTCTCACAATGGGAGGTAGTTGCGCTACTCAACCATAAGTTCCAGAGGAGAAAGACCTTCCCCCCTATCTTCAGGAGATAGAGGGAGATTGGAGGAAAGGTTGGCCAGGCGCAATGGGATCATCAATAACTTGGAGGAAAAAATGGTACAGCGTGACTGAGAAATTGATGAACTCCGGCGACTGATCCAGGGGCAGGATGCTCTAAGGGAATCGCGTGTAAGGCGAAGGGAAAGCCCAGAGCAAGAGGATACCGAATAGAGCCCAGTGTCCTTCAGTTTGAGCCACCCTTAGAGGCGGAGGAGCAAAGAACCTGAGATAAGCCTAAGAAGTTCTAAAATCGTCAAAACGGAGTCAGTTCGGCCAAGCCATGAAAGAGTTGCCCGGGCCGAACTGGACCCAAACCAAGACCCACGGCTATGGTTGGAATGGAGGATGGATTCCCGGTTGCAGAACGGTGGTGGCCGAACAGTTCAAGACGTGGCAAGAAGGGCCCTTGAACAGATCTCGGTGTCACAGCTGGTCGAAGTCATAGAGAATGCTAATCCACCACGCAAGTTTTCTCCACCCAAGTTTGAGATGTATGACGGGAAGACGGATCTAGTAAGCCATGTTCGGCAGTACAGGCAGGTAATGGCGCTCTGGGGCAGTAATGATGCACTCCTTTGCCGTATGTTCCCATCTAGCCTGGGGGAGACAGCGCTCAGTTGGTTCCACAAGTTGCCACCCCGGTCCATAATGAACTGGCAGCAATTGGCCGAGTCCTTCACTGCTCGGTTAATAACCAACAGCAGGTAGCCAAAGAGTTTTGACACACTATTGGCCCTACGAAAGAATAACGGAGAAACAATTCGGGAGTATGCTCGGCGGTACTGGGAGGCTTACAACGAGATTGAAGACTGCAGCAAGCAACTCGCAGTTGCATCTTTCAAGATCGGGCTACCTCCCCT
>JAOTRH010091815.1:0-13801 GCA_034768845.1 Heliamphora exappendiculata
TATATATATTGAGGGCAATAAATATGATAGTATTATGAAAAGAAGCGAATATTAATAGTACCATGGAAAGAAGTGAATATTAATTTGAGATTCTTGTAAGAATTTAATATATTCACTTTTAATTTGTTTTTCTTGGTTAATAGTATGATTATATATAAAACATGCACGATTATATTTATTATAATATTTTAAATATTCTACATTAATTTCATCTAAATTTAGATTATATGGTGGATGAGATGATGATGAAGTGAGTGGGATATATAGTAAGGTAGGTGTAAGTGGTTATATATATATGTACTAGTTATAACCCTAATAGCAAAAAGCTAATTATAAACAAAATTAAATTTGAAATGAGAAAAGATGAAAGAATAATTGATTTTAATAATTAGTTTTCTATTTTCCTTTTATTTGTGTATATGCTGAATAAGAAAAATGTTGGCATACATCCCGAGATATACATATAGAGAAAATAAGTTTTTTAATTTTCTTCCAATCTTTTATATACTTATATGTTGAATAAGAAAAATCTTTCTTATTTTTTATTTCTTTCCTTATGTCCTAAGATAAGCATACAGAAAAAAAAGATTATTTTTAGTTTCGTTTATTTTAAACTGTTGATAATTCTTTAAATACAATTTTAATTATTAAATTAAAAATATGATGTGACATATGACTGTTTTATTTTTTAATATAAATATATGTTCAGAATATGCGTGTTATTAAAACGAGATCGTCACCTTCGAGTCAATTTCGATTCTTTCGATTCTCTTCGCAATAGTGCAACATAATATTAACAGAATATGCGTTCAGTTTTTGGTGTATACGGAATGAGAAATCTTAAATAAATAAATAAAATAATCTTAAAGAAAATACTACAGCAATGTAAAAGGTTAGCACATTTGTTTAATATTTTCTTTGCTTGTTTTTATTGTTGCTGTCATGATTAAATAAATAAAGATTAATATTTTTCTTATGATTCAAATTTATATATCACTGTATGTTTTATAATGATGTTATGTTTTTTATTTTTGGATCAATAAGATAAATATTAGTGAATATTAATATTGTGATGAAATTTTAAATTGTTTAATTTCATAAAAAGCATGTTTTATTTGTGTAATTGTTTATATACGTACAAGTATTATTGTTATTTCTATGGTCCAGATAAAATAAAATGAAAGGAGAATATTATTAGTTAGTTTTTATATTTATAGGAATTTTAAATTTAGTAGTCACTAAAGTGACCTAAATTTATAAAATTTATAAATATAAAATTAAATAAAAATTTGTTTCAAAAGGCAACATTTAAGTTAATAATATTTTCAATGGCAGTTATAATTAAAAAAATGATACTAACCAAAAAAAAAGTCACATTCAAATAATTATAATCTGGGTAGGATAATGTAATTTATATAATTTAATTAATTAGGTTTAGATACAAAAAGTACCATATCTAATTAATAAATTGCATAAATTACTTAGACTTGCATATGTGATAATCTTGCACCTAATTAATGAGTAAATAATAAATATACCTAGATTTCACCCAAAAGAGGAATCAAGGTGATATCACTAATTCATCATTATAAAATTTAAATTCAAAACATTAACATAAGCGCTGTCTCAATTTTTTTTTCAGTGATTGTTCCTATTTCGCTGCACTCTCATGCATTCAGTGCTCCAGTTCTTATTGAATCAAAATTTTTAGAATGAAATGAGCATGTTTGATTCACATTGGGAGTATTGGATATTGACATGGCATTACTTGTTAAAAAGTATGCTGAAATCACTGATGACAGCACTGAAGAACAAGTATGCTATTTCAATTCTTAGAAAAAATCGAACATGCTTAGTTTGATGTTTATGAGGATGACTATGGCAAATAATATCAAAATATCTCTACTACATACCTCTAATGCACTAGAACTCTTAATGGCTGTGGGAGATTGTTTTAGATATGCTGATAAGTCACTTGCAGGCACATTAATGGCTGAATTAATAATAATAAAATATGATGGTAATCGCGGAGTTTAGGATTACATCCTCAATATGTCTAACAAAGTTGCGAAACTCAGTGCTTTAGGGATGCATGCGGGTGAGTCATTTCTCGTCCAGTTTATCCTCAACTAACTTCCTGCACAATTTGGGCTCATTTAAAATTTACTATAACATAAGGATAAGTGTAGTTTGAATGAGTTGACTAATATGTGTGTTCAGGAAGAAATGGGATTGAGAGAGGAAGGATATCACATGGCACTGGTTGTGGCTTAAGGAGCTGCACAAAAAAGAGGAAAGTTTGAAAAATTAAAGAGAAATCTGCCTAAGAAGTGGAATGGATATGGGAAAAGTAATAATCAGACCCATGAAAGTAACAACTTCACAATAAAGTGCTACTTTTGTGGTAAGAATGGACACGTGAAGAAGGACTACAGCAACCGTAAAGCTTGGTTCGAAAAGAAAGGTAATAAATTTTTTTTTGTATGTTATGAATCAAATATTGCTGAAGTGCAATCTAATACTTGGTGAATTGGCTATGGGGCCACAACCCATGTTACAAATTCTTTGTAGAGATACTTTTCAACTCGAAAACCAAAGAAAAGTGAAAGATTCGTTTATATGGGGAGCCGTATCAAAGTTGATGTGATAGCTGTTGGTACCTATTGCCTAATCTTAGAGACGATTCATCAAATAAATCTAGAAGAAACATTTTATGTTCCTTCAATTTCTGAAAATTTTGGTTTATTTATCTAGATTAGATTATTCTAGATATTTAATTTTATTTGGTTGTGAAAAACTTAGTTTGATATTCAATTCAATAAAGTTGGTTCTGGTAATTTATATGACGAATTATATCAAATTGCTTTGAATCTTGAGTTTGTACAATCTTTAATAATCTTGCATTCAAATATTGGTTTAAAACGTGGTCAAATTAATGAAAAATCTTCAATCTTATGGCATAAACGACTGGGGCATATCTCTAAAAATATGTGTGAATTGCATAAAAGGAAAGCAAACCAAACACTCTAAGAAAGGTGTCACAAGAAGCAATGAAATTATTAAAATAATTCATGCAAATATTTGCGAAAATCCTATTCCTTCCTTTAATGGAGAAAAATATTTTATCACCTTTATAGATGATTACGTACGATATGGTTATGTGTATCTAATTCATAAAAAATCTCAAGTCGTTAACATCCTCGAGGTGTACATTACTGAAGTTGAGAGACAATTAGATGAAAATGTTAAAATAGTGAAGTGAGATAGAGGTGGTGAATATTTTGGTAGACATAATGAGTCGGGCCAAAATTTGACCCATTTGCTAAATTTTAAGAAAAGCGAGTCATTTGTGCTCAATACACAATGCCTGATACGCCACAACAGAATGAAGTTGCTGAGAGGCGTAATTGTATACTTATGAAAATGGTTAAGAGTATGATGAGTTCATCAAATGTGCCTACTTCATTGTGGGGTGAAGCATTAAAGACCACTATGTATATTTTAAATAAGGTTCCTAGTAAGGATGTCCTAACTACTCTTTTTGAGTTGTGGACCGGTAGGAAACCCAGTTTGAGACATTTACCTATTTGGGGTTATCCAGTGGAGGCTAGGATCTATAACCCACATGAAAGAAAGTTAGACTCTAGAACGATATCTGAATATTTTATTGGTTATCCAGACAAGTCTAAAGGGTACAAATTTTATTGTCCTAATCACAGAACGAGAATAGTTGAAACCGGTAATGTCAAATTCCTAGAGAATAGTAAAATTAGTGGGAGTGAGAAATTAAAAAAGATTAATCTCGATGAAGTAAGAGTGAAAATCCCAACCATCTTTTCTCATCGAGAAATTATTGCTTCTCAGATTTCTCAACATATCGAGGAGAATGGACAACATATAGAAAATGATTTACCACTCCGTGAGGATATCGCCATTGAACATGTTGTAGAACCACCACAATCGATAGCTTTGAGAAGATCTCAGAGGGAAAGAAGATCTGCCATTTCAAATGATTATGTGTGTATCTACAAAAATCTGATTTTGACATTGAGATTAAGAAAGACCCGGTTTCATTTTCACAATCCATGAATAGTGATGATTCTGTTAAATGGATCAATGTCGTGAATGAAGAGCAGAAAATTTAGCTAATAAGTTTGCAGATTTTCAGTCAAACTTTCAACAGAAATAGAGTTGATGTCTTTACTTTTCTTTATTACTGTGATTTTTGGTTGAAAATGTTCAGATAAGGATCTACGAATTTTTCAAACAATTTTAGAAGATGAAATTTTTTCTCTAAGATTAAAAGATGTATCCACAATATCTCTTAATTTAACGTAAAAATCATCAAAATATTCATCGTCTTTCATATGCAAAGTTTCAAAACGAGTTGTGAGACGTTGAAGTTTTAACATTTTTATCATATTAGTCCTTTCACGAGTGATTTGAAGAATATCTCAAACTTCTTTAGCTAAATCATACGTACTAATTCTATAAAACTCATCATACGTGACTCCGCTAAAGATGACATTAATCGCTTTGTTGTTTCAGCATACATCCTCAAGATTAGCTCTGTCCCATTTAGCCATGGGCTTATGAACGATTTCTCCATCAACAACAATGTTGGGAGGCTTGTAACCCTAAACTACAGAAAGCTGTTTACGTTCATTAATGGATTTTAGAAAAGCTCTCATTCTTACTTTTTAAAAAGGGTAATTAAGGCCGTAAAAAAAGAGTGGTCTAACGGTCAATGCGCATTCTATAAGAAAAATCATTTATTGCAAATTAGTCAATGGATCAAACTAAAAAAAAATTTACAAATTTTTTTTGTGACCCGTTCTGATACCAATTGAAAACTCCCGTTTGTAGACTAATTTGCACTAATCAATCTTTTTTAAATAAGCTAAATACTACAAATAAGTCTAAATCACCAAACACACAAGCAGAGAATATAAAAAAGAAAAAATTATAGAAATACCCCCAACATTATTCGCGAATATCACTTAACCCCCATGAACTAAAAATTCGTTCAAAGTGGCCCATACACTATTTACTTGTTTCACTTTGTCCCACTCCGTTAGGGTTCCGTGACACAAGTAAAATAGCTGAGGAGGGAGGCAAAGTGATACAAATAAATAGTGTAGGGGCCACTTTGTACAGATTTTTAGTTCCTGGCGGTTAAGTGGTATTCGCGAATAGTGTAGGGGTGTTTCTGTAATTTTTTCTATAAATAATCACAATCACACATGAGACGACAATTTTTATTTGAAAAACTCCAAATCGTGTAAAAACTACGAGACCACTCTCGATCTAGGAAATCAAACAATATATTATCGTTGGTTACAAGAGAAATGTTACGATTTTTGGCATCGGTCTAATTCGTTTTTTTGTTTGGCAAATCGGTGACAAATAATTAATCAATTTATTTATTTTATTCGTTGATATTTTAACACTTGTTCTTTTGGAGTTATGATTTTAATATTGCAGGGCCACGCAAAACGACGAGAAAAAATCAAAATTGCTCACAAAGCAGACCGCCCGACAGACCGTTCGAGCAGTTTATCGAGCAGTCTATTGAACTTCTCGATTTCTCATGTCTGCAGTAAAATTACTGAAGGGCAAACTTCACCGCTCGAGCGGTGGATAGACCGCTCGAGCAGTCCTTTGCGACAAGGCTTTTAATTGCAGCGTCAGTTAGGGTTTTGGTATTCTACTATAAATAGGAAGCTAGGCTTTGTGTTTTGTGAGCCTCATTATTATATTTTTATGAAAATCTAGTCGTCACAAGCTTTAGAGATTTATTCTTTGTTCTCGCAAGTTAGTCTACAAAAGCTTGATGATTCATTAGCTTCCGTTCATTCAAGCCTATCATAATGTTAATCAAAACTTCAACGATCTGTTCGTGTTTTTGGAGTCGCTTGAGAGGAGTCTCAAGTGTTGAAGTCCGGTGGTAGATTCCAGTGGCGGTTAAGGGGATTCGGCAAAAATATGCTTATTACCATTGGTTGTGGGTGCAACATCGGGACTTGTAAGATTTTTTTGTAACCAACAATTTAATAGTGTTTGATTTTCTAGATCAAGTATGGCCTCGTAATTTTTACCTGATTTGAAATTTTTCACGGAAATATCGCTGTCCCATGTGTGATTGTGATTGTTTTATTTTTTTGCTTGTGTGGTTGATTAGTTTAAGCTTATGTGTATCGTTTAGCTTATTTAAGAAAATCGGTTATTGAAAATTAGTCTACAAACGGGAATTTTTCAATTGGTATCAAAGCAGGTCACAAAAATATTTTAAAATTTTTTTTTGGTGTGACTTATTGACTGATTTGCAATAAATGAATTTTCTTAGAGAAGGCACTTCGACCGGTAGACCACCCTTCTTGATGGCCATAATTACCCTTTTTGAAAAGTTAAGATGAGCGCCTTTTTGAAATCTATTGATGAAAGAGTTTGGCTTTCTGTTGTTGAGGGTTATAAGTCTCCCACTTGTACTGTTTATGGAGAAATCGTCCTTAAACCCGTAGCTAAATGGGACAAAGCTAATTTTGAGGATGCAGGCTGGAATAACAAAGTTATAAATGCTATCTTTAGTGAAGTCACACAAGATAAGTTTCATAAAATCAGTACGTGTGACTTGGTTAAAGAAGCGTGGGATATTCTTCAAATCACTTACGAAGGGACTGACACTATAAAAATCTTAAAACTTCAACGTCTTACAACAAATTTTGAAACTCTACGTATGAAAGACAATAAAAGTTTTGACAATTTTTACGCTAAATTAAGTGATATTGTGAATGCATCATTTAATCTTGGTGAAAAAATTGTCTTCTAAAGTTGTTTGAAAAATTCTTAAATCTTTACTCGAATGTTTCCAACTAAAAGTCACAGTAATAAAAGAAAGTAAAGACATTGATTCTATTTCTGTTGAAGATTTAGTTAGAAACCTGCAAACCTATGAGCTCAATTTTTAAAACAAAAAAGCTTCAAAAAAATTGACTTTCACTTCTGCTCAAGGTTCTGCGAGTGACTCTGATGATGATTTAGACCCTGAGATGATGACTGTTTTTGTGAAAAAGTTCGAAAAGTTTTTAAAAACTAAAATGCCTAATCAGGAAGAAAAAGCACAAAAGAGGTACGGTAAAGATCCTATGAATGCAAAGAATATGGACATATGACTAAAGAATGCCCGAACCTTCTTATAAAGAAACAGAAAGGATTCACAGTAACTTGGGATGATGAAAGTGAACTCGACACGAGTGATGATAAGGACCTTGATTATGATGATAGGAAAATTGTAGCTTTTGTCGCTTCTATTCAGGAAGAATCGGTTGAGTCTAAAAATTTTGAGGATTCTAAAAATGAGGAGATTGATAATGACGAAAAAAGTGAGGATGAGAAAACTCTTCAACAAACTTATGATAAGCTGTATAAAGAGTGTTTTAAGTTGACCAAAAATAATGCAAAATTGGTTAAAAAATTCAAATTGTATAAAAAAGAGAATGAAAGTGTCAAGCAAGAGCTAACTGAAGTTCAAGCTTTGGTTGTGAAATTAAAATTAGACTGGGAGATTTTGTATGAAAAACTTGCAAAATGTGAAATAGCAGGGAATAACGTGTCTGAATTGTGTCAAACTAGACAAACTAGGATTGAATGTCTTGAAAAAGAATTGCATGCTAGTGTTGAGTTAAAAGCTAATATTAAATTAAAATTGATTAAATTTGAAAAAAAATTGTTAAATGCTCAATCTATTTTCGAGAAATTAAATGCAGGAACTATGGTCTTAGATGACATGCTTGGGTCACAAAAGGCTGTGACAGACAGGAATGGATTGGGATTTGTTGGTGCTTCTTCAAGCAAGTTGGAAAAAGAGAAAGAAAAAGTCGATCAACCAACTCAAGCTAAGGTCACGCCAAGGGTTGTGAAAGCAGAACAAGCCAAAGCAATGAGCTCAAAAGGAACACATGCTTGTACCTCAGCAAAAATCAATGAAAAGTGGGAACATCAGATGGGTAAATCTACCATTGTACATAGTGAGGTAAGAAAGGATAAATTTATTCCTACTTGTTATCATTGTGGTGTTATTGGTCATATACGTCCCAATTGCATGAAATTGAATAAGAATACTTTGTTTTTGCCTATTCGTTACCATTGTGGTAGGAAGGGACACATCAAACCTCACTGCACTAGGTTACTTGAACCATATAGATTCAGATTTGACATGCCACAACCACCTATAAAAAAATTAGATTTCCACCCGAGAACATGTGCCTTTGAAACTCAGGAAAGTTTGGGTTCGTAAGAGTGATCTAGATTGCTTCTTAGCTAGTCATAATCCCTAGTCTATTTTAGGTCTTGTTTTTTTTGTTTTGTGTGTTTGAGTTTTTTTTGTTTTTTTTTTGTTTCTTTTCTAATATAAAAACAAAAAAAAATTTGTGGGGGATTTTATTAAGGTTTGAGTACTTTTTCTGTGTATGATTTCATTTGGCTGAATTTTTTTAATTTAGTTTTAGAGATTAATTATCACACTATTTTTTTAGGTAATCTAATTCATAGTAGATAGAATACTTTCAGAGATGAGTCTATTTCGTACCCCACTTGAACTTTGATAGATGCAAGGATCTTCTGCTCTTGAGATTATATTTTTCAATGGGTCTTTTCTTATTTTTTAGTTATCTAACGATTTCACAAAATGACCACAAAGTGGCGATCCACTGGATCTTAATGTCTAATCTCCCTCCCTCTGTTGTTTCTGTATGTTTGGTTTGAGAAAATGGCTACCTATACGGATCTTGTCTTTTCGTACGTACTAGTGTGCAGCTACCTTGAAATCTGTGCTTATATTTGCTTAGAAAATGACTACCTATGCGAACCTTGCTTTTTCTTTCGTACTAGTGTGAAAGTCGCCTTTGAAAGCAAGTTACATATATATAAAAAAAGGAGAATAAAAGAAGTGTATGAAAATGTTACAGTCTCTGAGGGGGAGTTAGCCTATAAAAATAAATTGGGTCAACGCTGGCTTGACTTTGTGAAATTCTTGATTTCTGATAAATAAAAATAACTCAGCCATATTGATCCTATATATGATTTGATCTTGAAATCTAAAATCTTTAAAGTCACATACACATGCTTCATATAGAATTTACTCTGATTGTGTTCGTTCATATATAAATATAAGGCATCTTAAATTCTGTGTGTGCTTTAATCAAATTGACTGGATTTTTGTGACTTTAAGTGAATGAATATTTGCATGGGTCTAGTGGTTATTTTTTAATCTTGTTCCCTACTTTAAAAAGATTTGTTTTTCTTTTATTTTTTGAGTTTGTTTGTCAATTCGTGACAAAAAATGGGAGAGAATCAGAAGGTTGGATGTTTGTTTGAGCATGGATGTTTGTTTGAGGGGGAGTGATTTTGTTTGTCAATTCGTGACAAAAAGGGAAAGAGAATTAGAAGGTTGAATGTTTGTTTGAGCATGGATGTTTGTTTGAGGGGGAGTGTGTTTGTTTGAGCATGGATGTTTGAGCATGGATGTTTGTTTGTTTGTTTGAGGGGGAGTGTGTTTGTTTGAGCATGGATGTTTGTTTGAGGAGGAGCGTGTCTTTTTTTAGGTGATTGAGGGAGATTTTTTTTAGTGTTTTGTCAGTTGCTTGTGTTGTAGAGTTTTTTTAAGTTCATATCGTTTTGTTTGCTTGCTGCATTGGATTAGTTAGTCTTTTTGGTTTTGTCACAGAATTGCCAAATGGGGAGATTGTTACGAATTTTGGGCTCGGTCTAATTCGTTATTTTGTTTGGCAAATATGTGACAAATAATTATTCAATTTATTTATTTTATTCGTTGATATTTTAACACTTGTTCTTTTGGAGTTATGATTTTAATATTGCAAGGCAACGCAAAACGACGAGAAAAAATTAAAATTGCTCACAGGGCAGACCGCCCTACAGACCGCTCGAGCGGTCTATTAAACCTCTCGGTTTCTCATGTCTGCAACAAAATTACTGAAGGGCAAACTTCACCGCTCGAGCGGTCCTCGACGACAAGGCCTTTAATTGCAGCGTCAGCTAGGGTTTTGGTATTCTACTATAAATAGGAAGCTAGGGCTTTGTGTTTTGTGAGCCTCATTATTATAATTTTATGAAAACCTAGCCGCCACAAGCTTTAGAGATTTATTCTTTGTACTCGCAAGCTAGTATACAAAAGCTTGATGATTTATTACCTTCCGTTCATTCAAGCTAATCATCAAGTCAATCAAAGTTTCAACGATCTGTTCGTGTTCTTGGAGTCGCTTGAGAGGAGTCTCAAATGTTGAAGTCCGGTGGTGGGTTCCAGCGGCGATCAAGCATATGAGTTGGTGCACGTGAATTCGGCAAAGATAGGCTTACTACCATTGGTTGTGGGTGCAATGTCAGGGTTTGTAAGATTTCTTTGTAACTAACGTTTTAATAGTGTTTGATTTTTTAGACCCGGTGTGGTCTCGTAATTTTTAACCGGTTTGGAGTTTTCCACGTAAATATCCCTGTCCCATGTGTGATTGCGATTATTTTATTTTATTGCTTGTGTGGTTTATTAGTTTAAGCTTATTTGTATCGTTTAGCTTATTTAAGAAAATCGATTATTGAAAATCAGTCTACAAACGAAAATTTTTCAAGAATCTTATAAACCGACGTTGCACCCACAACCAAATGTTTGAAAGCCTACTTCAGCTGAATCCACATACACCAACTACTGTGTTTGACCGCCGCTGGAACCCACCATCGGACTTCAATCCTGACGGAATCATTCACCAGACTTCGAACACTCGAGCTTCCTCTCAAGAAACTCCATGAACACGAATAGATCTTTGAAGGTTTGAATGCTTGATGATAGACTAGATTGCGTAGAAGCTAAATATTCTTTAAGTTGTAGAATGGGTTGCAAGTATGTCGAATAATGTAAGAAGCTCTCTGGCGACTAGGAATTGTGAATATAATAATGAGGCTTACAAAATATGTAATCCTAACTGTCCTATTTATAGTCGTTTGCAAAAAAATTTAGCTGCTGCTGCACTTTATAATCTGTCGTGCGTTCGAACTGTTCGAGGGGTGTATTATCCGCACGAGTGGTGAATATCTGCTTGGTGAAATCTGTTGTAGAGTCTGAGATACTGAAAAGTATAATGGACCGCTCGAGTGGTTTGTCGGCCTGTTTGACACCGCGTGCTGTTTTTTGATATTTTCTGTTTCTTTTGCGTGGGCCTGCAATATTAAAATCAAAATCTGAACAAGACAATGTTTAAAATTTTAATGAATAAAATGAATAATTTAAATAATCATTTGTCACAGATTTTCTAAATTAAAAACGAATAAGATCGATGTCAAAATTCGTAATAATTTTTTATATCAATACAAGTTTTTATGTTCTACTGCTTATTCTAATTTTTTTATTCATTTTTATATGTATAATGGATGATACATATTCTAATCTATATCTGTGTACATGTTATGTTTTTTTATTTAAATTTTTATTTATGCAGTTATTGTATGATTTGTTTTACTTGTGGGCATTACTAATTTTTTCACATTGATTTAATTTCCTTATGCTCTTTTTTTGATTAGAAGAATTTTATAAAAACGTCTCTCAAAAAGTATTTGTTTGGATCTAAAAAATGGAAAAAAATAAAAAGTAAAAGAATTACTTTAATTTCAAGTAGGCGGTTTTGATAATTTTTTTAGTAATAAGAAAAATATAATGAATCCAAATTTTGTTGAACATTTATAGGGTACCTTTTAAAATGTGTATTTAGGGCCTTAAATTATTTAGGACCGACCCTGGTAGAATTTAACATCAAAGTTTATAAATTTTATAAAATGTGTGTTTGTAATGATCCGAGATCACGCAATCAGGATACATTTGATACAGGAAAAAATGTTTAGACATGAATGTATGGACAATAGGACCAATACCTACTTGTATGACAACTGTTTTGGTGTTGGTGACCACTAACAGGAAATTATCACATGAAGATGGAAGGTGCCTCCCAAAATGGCATGCACCTTTCAAAAAGACGTGTCTTGGTGACCACTATGAGAACAATTTCCTTGGATGTGCTTCCAAACGTGGCCCATAACATTAATGGACCAACAATTGGCACAAGTGGAGTTTTAAGTGGCCATTAAGTTTAGTTAATTGGGAATGAATGCACTATAATGTACCTAAAGACACTAAATGTTTATTTGAATAATGTTACTGGTGATCATATTTGAATATCACGTGATAATGTAGCACTCATGTATAGTGTATGAACTGAGTAATTATTTGGTAGTCCCGAAACAGGGTGTGGCTTGACTATATAGTACTTTTATTTAATAATGTAACAAAAAATATTTTGAGCGGAACAATGGTGACCCATCTTTGAAAAATACTTTAGGTGAGACAATGGTGGTCCATCCTTGAAAAATACTTCGGGTGGGACAATGGTCCAAATGGTGGTCCATCCTTGAAAAATACTTGGACAATGGTGACCCATCCTTTGTTGGGTAGGTGGAAGCTAAATGGTTCTCCACTCAATGTATATTAATATTTTTTATTTGTCGATAGTACTACGTAAGTGATGGCGCGTGGTACTCGATGAGTACTTAATAATTTTTTCTTATGAACTCTCTATTTATTTGTAAACATTACATATAAAATTACACATAGGATACTAGGGTCAAAATCCTCTCAAGACTAGTAAATTCTTAAGAGCTCTCAAGATTCTATTTATATTTCATGAATCTTGAGTAGACTCAAAACGATTATTCAAATTGTTTATCTCGTAGTACTTGAAGAGAAAATTATCTATATAAAAATTCAATTTGATAGAATATAAAAAGACTTATGAACAAATTACATTTTATTTTATAATTTGGACAGTTTAAAATAAAACAGTTTGTTCCAATCAAAACTACTCTTTTTTCAAAGCAAAATGTGATTTGTTCACATATACTTATTGATCTTTAAATAATTTTTTTGTATAAATAATTTTCTTTACAAATTTTACCTAATGAATGGTTTGAATCAATATTATGTATTCATCTCAACTCACAAAGTGGAGCCTCGAGAGGCCTTAATGTTTAATAATCTTGAGAAAAAGTGAGCCGAAGATGGCACACATAAGTTGCCACACAGCATTCTTGTTTTTGTATTTTCTTATGTGAAATGGATTGCTTCAAGGAAGCATAAATCCATAGGCTCACTTGGGATGTCTTAGAAAGCATTTCTTGTTTATAAAAAAGTGAAAGATAAGAAAGTTTGATTACGTATGTATGTGATGTTTAATATTGTTAAAATTAGTAATTTATAAATTATAATTTATAGTAAATATTATAATTTGTAATTGAAATAGAAAAAAGAAATATAAATTATAATAAAAATTGTAAGTATTTAAAAAAATTTATAACTTATAACTAAAATTAGTAATAAAAAATTAAAAATTACTAACAGTAATTTTGCCAAATACATCCTTAAAATAATATGATTTTTCTTTTAGTTAAAATTGTTGAAATAGTTTTTTTTTAACTCTTTTTTTTATTAGAATATTTAATGTACTTTTATTTTTTTCTTCTAAACTTACCGTACATATCATTTTATATAAATATTTTTTATTTGATTAGTCCTTCAAATTAACGGGTGATGCACGTACAATAAGTTTTTTTTTTTGGGTTGAAATTATTGGTTGGCCTGGCAGACTCGTGTGTCCGCGAGGATCTTTCTAATACCACGCCACTACCGATTTTTTTTTTTTATTTTTCTTTTTTTTTATTTTTATTTTTTTTTTATAATTTAACAAAA
>JAOTRH010091836.1:0-16493 GCA_034768845.1 Heliamphora exappendiculata
CCTCTTCACCACTGCCACCTCCAGAAAACTGCATTCCCAATCCTCCACCACCGCCACCTCCAGTAAATTGCATTCCCAATCCGCCACCACCACCACCCCATCCACCCACTCCATACCACAAGCCGCCACCAGCTCAACCCCCACATTTGTCACCACCACCTCCAATTTATAACAATCCATCTTCACCTCCACCACCCATTTATAATCCACCTCCCCAGCCATTTCTACCACCACCACCACCACCACTAACCCCATGCGTAGAACCATCTCCACCACCATGCGACCAACATTAGCCATCTTCACCACCTCCACTTCAATACTTGCCACCTCCTTCATCATCACCTTCACAAGTTCATAATCTCCCATTATCACCACCAGGTCCTTACATGAGGATCCACCACTGCCTCCACTAGTTGCAATTCCATATGCATCTCCCTCACCATCACCTTTCTATCGATTTCTTTGATGCAGATGTCCTCCCACCATCCTCTTCAAAATGAAAAGATGATGCATTTCATTTAGTAGCCACATCAATTTATCTCCCTATTCTTCAAGCACAAATGTGCTGCAGCAAATTTAGAAAGGAAGAAAGAATACGAGAAATTTTGTTGCAAAGACTTGGTCTGTATACGACGGATTCATGTGTCGAACAGTTGGCCAACAGGAGATGAGAAAAAGAGGAAGGTGGTTGTGAAGAAAGTGTCCCATATTTGTATGAACTGTTACTGATGATTTTTTATTTGAGTAGTTACTAAAATGGAAGCTATAGAGAAGGTTACAGCCGCAGACTATTCAAGTATAGAGGTGAGAATGTTTCTTGAAAATAAATGGCAAACAGGACCTTTGTGGGTCTCCTATTACAAAGATAATTTCTTCGTAATTACGTTTTTTTTTCCTAATTTTTTTTACATAGCAGATTTCATGTCATTCAAATGCAAATGCAGTAGGAATATCCAAATTATGCTATTTGCAGGGGGGAATCTATGCTACTTGTAAGTAAGTAATGGCTTGGCCCCACATCGTAAATGATTCAAATCGCAATTTTTATAACCGTTGCAATGCCCTGACCCACATTGTTCAATATTTAGTGTGCAGTATGGGCTTACACGGCTTTTAAACGCTATATACAATGAAGGTCTATACATCACACTTACAAAGTTATAGGATACTAGATACACACTTAACCAAGTAATGTAGAACTTGGTACATTCAGCTCACTCGTCCATTTTGGCACCATGTCTCATCACCATAGTCCACACAAGGGCAAACCATCCCAACAATCGTCTCCTTAGTGCTCCCACGCATGTGGGAAGGATTGTCAAGCAGATTCTATAAATTCTCCAATGATGACTGATGTTGATAACCGCTGCTGCTGCTCGTGAATCTACCATACTCAGGCTCCCACCTCTCTCCTTGCAAGCACACAACAAAAAGATCAAAGTCACATGCTTGCACCCCCTCACCCAAGGTGCCTGACCTCTCCTATTGCATGAGTCCAATCGGAGATATCACAGCCACAGGCCCACAACCATCACGAGCAACTTTTTTTTAATACAATCTCATCGACCCGTGAAGAATGACGAAATCTATGGTCACATCACTCTGCCAACCCAACTCAGGATCGTCTTTTCTTGCCCTTATGCAATGTTTTGTGCCCAATGGATGTTGGAGAAATTTAATAAAAATAAAATATTATTTCTATTATTTTTACTTATTGTTATGAATTATTAGAGATTTAAAATAATAATTAGTTCTCTAATCATTATAACCCGTTACAAGTTAAATAGGTTATTTAGTAGCCTATTCATTATACTAGTCGTTACATAAATAAATTACAAGTTAAATATGCTATTGGTAGCCTATTCATGATACTAACCATTACATAAATAAATTTATTATTATTAATATTATTCCATTACAAATTCAATAAGTTTAATGGCGATAACTTAATGATATTTTTTCAAGACTCTATATAAAGACTTAGTAGCCTATTGTCTTGTGAGGGTATAAATTTAGAGATGTGTTTGTTGGGAGATAAAGAAATATTGAGTTTTTCTAATGAGATATCTTCTACTATCATATTATTTTCAATTCTTTTATCTTACTTTATAGGAAACTTGGTTCGTGACTAATTCATTTCATCCTAGTAGACGTGAACACTAGACAAGGAAGGCTTGTGAGTATTTGAGTTGTATCTTGAAACCAATACATTTCGTTTGAGCCTTTACGTTTGGAGGAATATCGATTTCAGGATAATGACTACACACTTCTCAATCTCAAAAACCACATCTTTCATAGTTTCTATTATTTCCATACTCTATTATTTTTAAGATCTTGAATTTAGCATTGATTTATTAATAGAAAATAGAATTATTAAAGGTTTTATTATAACAATGGAAACTTTGATACCATTTATAGTACACGTCTCACATTGTACAATATTGTCCGTTTTAGGCTGAAGTCCACACGACTTTAGAACACAACGTGCAATAAAAGTTCACAACTCACACTCACAAGGCATGAACACACACTTTACCAAGCTATGTGTGACTTGGTACTTTCACCTCACTCATCCGTCCTAGCCCCAAGTATCAAAAGCTTTGACTCTTAGATTTTAAGTAACCACAATCCGCATCGGTGGATCATCTTAGCAAATACTTTGACTTAAACTGAGGTGGTCATTTTTTGGCATGGAGTGTACTCCAAGTTATTAGTGCTAACACTAACGTGATAATGATAAAACTTATTTTATTGAGAATGAATAAATCAATAATAGCAAAACTTCTTGACTGTAAGACTTGACTAATTATTCGATACAGTCCATGCATGCATACATGTTGTGAGTCAATCAGTATCATGTAATTGACATGCAAAGCCCAACATTCTTTGGTGGGGTGACGAAGAGAACGGTGATACATGCAGTTGTTGGGTCTACCTTGATCTTTCCTAGGAATGGGTTTCTTGACTTCCAATAGGACCACTTTTTCATCAATCACCCAAGCGTCCAGGAGCAACTTTGCTTCATCCGTCGTGATTGGCAATGTCGGTGGAGGCTCATCGAATCTTCTTCTTTTTGGTTGAAACCCAAATCTGATGGGTCCTTCCATAGAATAGGCTGCACCATTGCGACGGGGGTGTTTCCAAGAGTTCTACCACTAAGGATGATGAGTGGTCGTTGGACGGTGCTAGGGTTTGTGTACGATCTCGCTAGGATTCTTTGCTGCTACGCATAGACTTGAAAAGTCTTCAAAGTGATGGTTGACCAAGTGTACTTTGTATTGAGCGTGCATGCAGATTTTTACCATATGGTTTTCTGCCACTGGATCCTGAATATCAACCACTTTTTCTAGGAAGCGACGCACAAAGGACTATGAAGCACGGATACTTCGAAAATGGTGCCGTACATGTATCGAATACCGATACTCGCCCGATACGCAGTGATACGTATCGGATAAGCTTGAGAAGTATCCAAAAATAAATTTTTATTTTTTTAATTTTAGATACGTTTTAGATACGCCCGGGATACACACAGGATATAGGGGATACGCATGGGATACGTTTTGGATACGGGCGGGATACTTTTTGGATACGTTTCAATTTTTTTTAAATTATTTTTTTATTTAGTTGATCTTTTGATTTTATTGTTATGATTGTACTATCATCTATATATTTTTATGCTTAATGAGAACTTTTTTATTTATTACTTATTCAGTTATTCTTGACTCTGATAGTTATTGTAAAAATAAAATCAATAACTCTTACTTTTAGTTTAGTTTTATAAATAATATAATACTACAAACTATAAAAAATAATTTTTTACAAACGTATCTGAACTATATCCGTTTCATACTTTTTTTAATTTTGTCGTATCGCTGTATCCGTATTGTATCGTATCCGCATCCCGTATTCGTATCCATGCTTCCTAGACAAAGGTTAATATGCCCTCCTCGTGCCTCTGTACTTCTTGCATGAGATGAAGGGTAGTGAGTCTTTCTTCAACATAGAAGAACTTAGTGTGAAACTTCTTTGCTAAGGGCATATTTGGGATAGCTTTTAAGCTGACTTTTTTTGCAAAAAAATCCGGCTTAAGCTGTCCTGTTTTGTATTTTCAGAAAAGCTAATTTTTTTCCATCTCTTAATTCAAGGAAAAAAGCCAATACATATCCCAAACACCCTAATTTTTTTTCAAATAAAATTACTATATTACCTTTACTTAAAAAAGTCAATCATACTCACAAAAATAAAAAAAAGTCGTACTAATATCCTAATTACTACAACTTAAAATCTAAAAATAAGGGCATTTTAGACATTTCAATAAAAAAGAAAAAAGCTACTACAAAAAATTATTCTAAACAATCTAACTTTTTTTTATTTATCTTTTTTTTAAAAAAGCTAAACTTTTTAAAAGCCAAACTTTTTAGGCATCCCAAATAGACAGTAAGTCATCCATGAGTGAACAAATCCCAGCGCCAAGTTCTTGTACCAAGTGTAGGCTCCGTCAGTAAGAAATTTAGAGAACTCTTGGAGGCACAAATTGTGGTCTCTGTTGAAGGCTCCCATTGTGTTTAGGAAGTGAGACACATGTTCTTGTGTGTTTCCTCTTTTTCCATCAGGGCATTTAAACTTGGGGACCAAATACCCCTCTAGATAGTGTTGGGTCGATATTTCCAATGGATATGGCCAGCAGAGGTTGAGAATTGGTGTATCGGGAAAAGGTGGTCATTCTTGTTGCAAGACGGCGCGAACCGTTTGCTTGACCATGTCTAATGTAAGTTTGGAATCTCTAGGATTTGAGGGTATTGGTTCTGATGCAACCCCCAAGGAAGTGATACCTTGAGAGGCTGCATTTGCTGGCAGGTTGGGTGTGGTCCCAGTTGAAGAGTAAAGTAGTGATTGAAGGTTACAGAAGGAAAAAAAGAAGAAGAGAGAAAGACAAAGAGAATCTTAATAGAAGAATAATGAGGCTAAACGTCACCTCTACACCACACCAGTATTTATATAAAAGACACCAAACTACTTACAAAACGACCCTAATATATATAAGTAATTATCTAACATTCCACCTCAAGATGGAGTATAGAGATCGAACATGCCCAGCTTGAAAAGAAGTCGTTGGAAACCAAAAGCAGCTAACGGTTTGATAAGAATATCACTCAATTGATCTTCTAAGCGAACATAGGGAGTCACAATTTGCTTCGTCATCATTAAATCCCGAATAAAGTGGCAGTCAACCTCAATATGCTTAATGCGTTCATGGAACACAGGATTATTAGCAATAAATGTAACTACTTGATTATCACAAAACATATCCATAGGACGAAAAGATGTGATGCTGAAGTCATGGAGAAGAGAACGAACCCATAACATTTCAGACGGAGTATGGGCCATAGCACGGTACTCAGGCTCAGCACTGGAACGTACAACAACATTCTGTTTCTTACTACACCAATTGACAAGATTGCCGCCAACGAAGGTACAATAGCCAGAGGTGGACCGCCTATCAAATTAACTACCAGCCCAATCAGCATCACTAAAGCAATCACAGATAAATGATCGGATGAACGATATAACAATCCACGATCTAGAGCACGTTTCCAGTAACGAAGAATACGACAAACAACATCAAAGTGCGGCTAACGAAGAGCGTGCATAAACTGGCTAACAACACCAACAGCGTATGTGATATCAGGATGGGTGACCGTGAGGTAAATTAATTTCCCAACAAGCCGCTGATAACAACCAATGTCTAATAATGGTTCCCCGTGTTCAACATCAAGCTTAACAGTAGAATCTATATGTGTATCAACCGGACGAGTACCAAGTAATCCAATCTCAGAGAGAAGATCAAGAGTATACTTACGTTGGGATAAAGAGATCCCTCGAGAGGAACGAGCAATCTCAATCCCAGGAAAGTAACGAAGAAAACCCAAATCCTTGGTGTGAAAATGATGAGCCAAATGTCATTTTAAAGCAGCAATACCAGTAGAATCATCATAAGAAATAATGATATCAACATAAACCATCGGCACAATAGTACCAGCTGAAGAGTGATGAACAAACACTGAATGATCAGATGTGGAACGCCGAAAACCGTAAGCAATGACAACAGAACTGAAGTGATCAAACCAAGCACGAGGAAATTTCTTCAAACCATACAGAGTCTTACGTAAGCGATAAACAAGATGTTCACTGCCAGGCACAACATAGCCAGGGGGCTGATCCATGTAGACTTCTTGAAGATCACCATAAAGGAAGGCATTCTTAATGTCAAGCTGGTATAATGGCCAAGAACGACTAACAGCAACGGATAGAAGGATCCGAACAGAGTTAAGGCGAGCCACGGGAGAAAAGGTTTCCAAGTAATCAACGTTGTAGGTCTGAGTATAGCCCTTAGACGCGCCTTGAGACGCTCAACAGAACCATCTGAAAGGTACTTTACTGTATAGACCCAACAACATCCCACTGATTGCTTCTCAAGAGGAAGAGTGGTAAGCTCCCAAGTTTGATTCTTACAAAAGGCATGCATTTTCTCATCCATAACAAGTTTCCAGCCAGACATGGGCACAGCCTGCTTGTAAGAAGTAGGAATAGACATGGACAATAAAGTAGAAGTAAAGAAATGAAGACAATATGACAAATGATCATAATACACAAAGTGAGCAATAGGATATTGGGTGCATGTATGTTTACCTCGACACAAAGCAATCGATAAGTCATCGGAACTAGGAGCGGAAGAGATAGGAACTTCTACCGGAGAAGATGAAGAATCCAGGCCATATAAGACGACGAATCGCTGATAAACCTACAAAGGTAGGTTAGAGCGAGAAGATGGTGCCATAGGTAGAGGTAGAGGTAGAGGAAGAGTAGGAGAAGAAAGAGACTCCCCCTCACAACAACAGATGAGATTAGAAGAAAGTTGACTACCGGAGAAAATGAATAAGGGAGTGGACTTAAAGGTCACATCAGCACTCACAAAATAGCAGTGAGACTCTAGATGATAACACCAATATCCTTTTTTAGTACCAAAGTATCCAAGAAAGACACTTACATGCACGAGGGGATAATTTATCAGTATCAGGCTCAAGAATATGCACAAAGGGTTTGATAACTAAAAACATGAGGAGTGAGTGAGAAAGGTGGAGAGTTAGGATATAACAATGAAAAGAGATAATGGCGATCGAGGACAACGGAAGGCATGCGATTAATCAGATAACAAGCAGTAACGACAGCATCACTCCAAAAGTGTTTAGGAACGTGGGCATGAAACAATTTGGTCCGAGCAACATCTAGCAGATGACGGTGCTTGAGTTCAGCAACGCCATTTTGGTATGACATGTGAGCACAAGTCGTCTGATGAATAATACGAGTGACACAAAAAGAAGTAACAGTAGACTGCATATATGCTAACGCATTATCAAATCGAATAACTTTGATGCGCTTACCAAATTAAGTAAAATTTTCATTATAGAATGTAGAGGGGGCATGAGGCAATTCATATCGGTGTTTGAACAAAAAAAGCCAAGTCATACGAGAGTAGTCATCAACAAAGATAACAAAGTGAGAGTATCTACTAGTACTGGAGTTCGAGAAGGACCCCAGATATTTGTATGGACCAAATCGAAGGACGCGGACTGATGATAATGGTTACGACTAAGAAATGAACTATGGTAATGCAAGCCTAATTGGCATGCTTCACACTTGAAACGGGACGCAGGAGATAAGTTGGGGATGGCCAACTTAAGCTTAGCTAGTGAAGGATGGCCTAACCAAGAGTGCCACTGAAGAGGTGAAATGGTAGCACTTAAAGCGGATGAAGTATGTGAAGAATAATCAGAGTCAATGTCAAGATAATAAAGCCCGTTCTTCTCATACCCTGAAGTAATCATCTTCTTAGTCTTGAGGTCCTGAAAGGCACAAGTAGAAGAAAAGTTTACTAAGCAATGCATAGATTTAGTGAGTTGACTAACCGTAAGCAAGTTAAAAGAAAAATCATGAATATAAATACTAAAACGTAAGACCAAAGAATGAGAGGGATGAAGGACACCTTGCCCGTGAACCGGTCGAGAGAAGCCATCTGCTAAGACTATATGATGCTTAAAAGGAGTCAAATGAGAGAAAAGATACGGATAACCAGACATATAGAACTGGCGCCTGAATCAATTATCCAAAATGGAGAAGTAAGAACCGCACATGCAATATTATCCGAATTAGCTAAGGTAGTAGTAAAAGAGGGCGACAGAATCGGATACAAGGTCTGAACAAGTTCGCTAAGCTAAATATGGAGAGCATCAAAAAAAGTCTGTACGGTAGCCATGGTAAACCAAGAGAGGATGCCAAATCCAAAGAAGAGCAAACCAACAGTCGCGGTCACGTCACAAATCGGAGCAAATTCAAAGTAATCTAACTAGAAAACCAAATCAGCCAAATCTCAACAGTCCACAAGCTAAGATAATGTCAAAAAATCCCAAATGAAGCCAATTACTTGCTGAAGTCAATAGCAAGAAACAAAGTCACCAAAAAGCCCCAAATCCAGTTCCCAAATCAAACTCTTGAAAACTAAATCCACCAACCAGAGGTCAAAATCGAGTACCAACTCGGAAAAACGACCACGGGAAGCGCAAAATTAAACTCAAATCCAAGCAAAACACCAAATCGCAGATCGCCGAAGTCGAAATCTCCAAGAAAAATCCCCAAATCGAACGGAAATTCCCAAATCAAACTGAAATTGAACCAAAATCCCAAATTAGACTGGAATCCCCAAATCGAGCATCAAATCCAAAATTGCACAGAAATCCAAATCCAAATCGAGCATCAAATCCCCAAATCAAGCATTAAATCCAAAATCGAACTGAAATTCAAACCAAATGAGCATCAAAATCCCCAAATCAGAGTGGAATCCCCAAATCGAGCATCAAATCGAAACAAGATCGAACAGAAAATCATAAACGACCACCGAAATCCCAAAATCAACTCAAAACCAAGTGGAAATATTGAATCGATCAACCAAATCTAAAGAAAATAACATTCGGCGACCAAAAAATGTACCAAAAACCTGGGTGCCGAAGCTGTTCGAACTCGAATCCTCTCCAATAGTGTTCAAATCAACAAATCGATACCCTAGAGGGCCAATAGAGATGATTGCGGCACCCATGGAAGAGATCGTAATAAGAAAAAAAAAGGATCGGAGGCTCTAAATTGTGATCTATGAAGAACACTCCATCGGCGCCGAAAATAAGAAAAAAATCAAAAAAAATATCAAACAATTGAGGGAAAAAAGGGAACAAATTATGGAAGCATTGATCGGGACTTAGTCGATCATTTGGGAAGGATTTTCTTTTTTTTTTTTACAATCACGAATTCAGATAAGAAAAAAAAAGAGAAAAAAAAAAGAATAAAAGGAAGGAGGTTGGATCGGGATGCTCTGATACCAAGTTGAAAAGTAAAATAGTGATTTAAGGTTAGAGGATGAGAGAAAGAAGAAAAGAGAAAGACAGAGAGCATCTTATTAAAAGAATCAGGGTTAAAGGAGGAGAGAAAGACAGAGAATCTAATTAGAAAAATAATGAGGCTAAACTTCACCTTTACACCACATCAGTATTTATATAAGAGTCACCAAACTAATAACAAAACAATCCTAACATATATAATTAATTATCTAACAATCCCCGTACCGTTAGTCGGCATAGGGTTCCGTGGAGCTTGAATACCGTTAGTGACGGTGTTGGTTTCCGAGCCTTTCGGTCTACTCGGGTCTTCTTTTGAATCATTTGGAGCAACAACACCCGTTGAGGAGGTGAAATAATTTTGCATGGATAGGAAGGCATCCACAAGTAGTTATTGAGTCTGTTGCATGGTTGCCATATTCTCCAAAACTGGGAAAAATTGGTCAATAATGGTTGTTTGGATTTGGGGCTCTTCTAGTACCTCAGAGTTTTGATGAGGTTTAGAAGTTTCTGTAGTGTCTTGCCCCACTAGTTGGGTAGAAGTGTTGCCTCCATGTGTTGTGCGACCCTTAACCTTGACGAGTGAGCGCTATATGTCTCCCCCAACAAAGTATAATGTTGACAATGTAAGGACGAACGAGTAGTCTGGGAGAATAAAGGCACTCGACTAACTCAAAAGTCACCGGAGGTGGGAGGAGGTGAGAGCTAGTGATGTAGGACAAACACGAACAAACCTTTAGGAATCTGCACCTAAAGACACCTAGGAATCCGCACCTATGGTTGAATTGGAATCCGCACCAATTCTAAGACATAATATTTTATTCAATTATTCAGTAATTTAGAATACCAGCTAAAAGCCTATAAATAAGCTACTGAAATACATAAGATAAGAATAAAAGATAACAATCCTATCAAATAATCTAACAAAATGTTATTTAAACTAATCATATCTAAACAATTCTAAAATAATTAAAATTTAAACTTAAATCTAAATAATTACAATTACAAGATTCAAATATCCTTCGGGATCAAATACAAATAATCTATAGATAGATCCTTTTCGTTTCCCATCATTTCTTGTTGGCTGAGAGAAACTCAACTCCGGTAAGTTTAAACTGTGCTGAGGTGCTAGAAATTGATGAACTTCCAAAAATGAAACATCTGTCTACAATGTGTCTTGAAAAGGAATTAAACTCTCCAAAAGAAAATTAGCAGTAATACCCATATTCAATGAGAAATCAAATAAATTTACATGAAAATCCAATTTATGAGCAAGCAAAGTAAGAGAAGAAGTGGAGATAAGTGGGGTGACAATGGAATGTAACTGGTTTAGTGATAAACCACTGGTGACTGATGTAAGGGTAGAATCCGGAGATGAACCATTCAAATCAACATGGCTCTAAACAAGTAAATGCTCAAGCAGGTTATTTGATGTCGCTTTATGACAAGTTTTTGACACATTAATAACGCCCGGCAGGTCAATTACGTTTACTAATGTACAAATAGGAACATCTTGATCAATTAAACCTTTTGGATGACAAGAGTTCTGTTCCTGGTCAACTGGGGCTGAATTGGAATCTGTGGACACCGAAGAATGGGATGAAGGTAACGGTTTATGATATTTGGCTTTGCATGGTAGAGGTTGAAGCAAGATAGGGTTAACATTATGCCAAATCCGATAATAATTATCGGGTCGTTTAGTGGCGCTCACTTCACATATCATATCCAAGGACGATCAAGAAGTACAGTGCCACCGTCTAATGGAAATATATCACAATAAACATTACCCACGTACAAATTACCCATATTGATTGTCGCTAAACATCTCGTTAAAATTAAAAATCTTGGATTATCATCCCAAGCAAGGGTGTAAAAACGGCCTAACCCAGGTCCGTTGGGCTCCCGCCAAAAGTTCAAGCCAGGCCGGGCTTTTTTTGAAGGGTAGGTTCAGGCCCAAAGGTATAGAGCTCAGGCTTCGAGCTCGGGCTCGAGCTTCAGGCCTGGGCCTCGGGCTGGGTTTTTGGGTGGACCCTCGGGCTTTTTTTTTTAATTTTGTTGTAACTTATATAATATAAGTTTAATTTTTTCTTAGTTATTAGTTGTTATTATATTAGTTTATTATTAATTTATTAATCAAACTTCATAATAAATTAATAAGTTAATTTATTATTAATAACAATATAAGTATATTAGTTTTATATTTTTATAAGTTTATAAATTATAACCTATTAATATTATTATTAAGTTTATAAGTTAGCTTATTATTTTATTAGAAGTTTATAAGTTAGTTTATTATACAAGTTACAACAACATAAGTTGGGATTTTGTAAACCAACCAATTACCGAGAGTATCCAAGCTATAAACAATTACACATAGATCTTTCATTTTTATTGTTGGTAATATAGAATTTTTTTTTTGGCAAACGTTCATTATTTTTTCTTTTTTCACTTTCTTGACACAGCCAAAAAGAGAAAAAAAATGCCAAAAAGAGAAAAAACTTAAGGACTGTTTGGGATCATTGCTTTTTTTTTCTTTTTTATGACTTTGAAAACGAAAATAATGAAAAGTTCGAACACCCCTATATTTTCACACCGTTTTCATAATTTTTAGCAAAAGAGATTTTCATGAATCATAATTTTTTTGCTATTTTTTGAAAGGCGGGTTATTTTAGTAAATTCTTGGGAAAACACTTATTAAAAATTTGCCAAAACAAGTTTTTTGGATTTTTCAAAATATGTGAACATAAAATAGAAAACAAAAAGGAGATACCAAAAGGATTTTCAATTCATTTTCTTTTCCTATTTCTTGATTTCATTACACAAAAAATTAAAATAAAATTAATATTCGTAAGTAATTTCATGTCTATTTCATTTTTCTTCATTTTGAGAAATTCAACTTCCAAACGTGTTAAAAGTTCAAGATGAAGGATTTGTAATTGTGTGTTGGCACCAGTTCTAATTTTATAAAAAAGTCTTGCTAATCAGTATTTCAAAACCCGGGCAAAGGGCTGGGCCGCCGGGCTGGGCCTCGGGCCAGGTAGGCCCACAGGCTCAGGGGTAGGACCAGGCCCGAAAAACATGTCTTCTGGCTCGGGCCGGACCGGACTTTTTTTCGGACTGGGCCGAGCCCACACAGTGTTGGGCCATCCACGGACCCCAGGCCATTTTTACACCCCTAATCCCAAGTTACCTCGTAAGGCTGAGGATGCGACTCAACCACTAGTTTTCCCTTTTGAATGTAAGAGTCAGAAACGATATTGACAGGAAAAACTTTCATCAATGGCAATTTTACTCTTTTTCTCTCAGCAATATGCGATTGTATAAAAATCGTTGGTAACTCGGTCGGGAACAACAATTGGAAGAGACCTCAAGTTTCTAAATGAAACAAAGCGAGTAGGCTGAGTGGGTTGAATATGATATCTATCATGAATAATATGATTAGGATACCTATCCTGAAATCCATCAATAATATGATTCCATGTTGTTGTCATAGTATGATCATGACAAGATCTCGCGGGTCTATGGTGAGAAAAGGCAAGATATGAATCACGATACCTTATAATAACTCAAGGAAAAGGGATTAAAATTGGACCTTTAGCAAAATTTATGACTTCTCTGAAGAATAAAAATATTAAATGCAATTTTGCTAATGGAAAATTTCTACCTTTTCCCAATATGGATTGCGGTGGAAGCCCGAGGGACCTGAAGTTGCCGCTGGTATTGGCGGATGTCAGATGGTGGTCGACGAGATCCGGTTGGGTCACCAGCGTTGAGGAGATGAGGGCCGATGGGGCCTGGTGTCGCAGTGTGTTGTCGTCGCCGTCTAGGGTTTGACCTTGAAGTTGAACTGATCAAGGATCGTAGTGGAGATTGGTGGGTCTGGAGTCGCGAAGAGAGACGCGACTTGGTCGGCGTCGATGAAGGTCGGCGGCGACGATGAAGGTTGCCAACCAGATCTGGATGCGGAGTTTGATTTTGATGGTGGAGGGACTGACAGCGGTTGGTGAAGAGGGTGGAATGGTCATTGAGGGCCAACGGGGCCTAGGATCCGAGATTTGGAAGTCTGCCACGTCGATGGAAGTCGGCGAGGGTATGGACCTAGTGTGATTGATGCAACGACAGTTGCGGGGGTTGCCGGTGATGGCACTGGGTTCGCCGAAAGTAAGGTTTGCCGAAGATGGGTGGAAGATGCCGTCTGGTGAGACAGCTAGGGTTTGCGTGCGCGCGCTGTTGATGGCGGCACTGGTGTGCTGAGTATAGTTCCTTAGTTTCTTTTGTTTTGTTTCTTTTGCTTTTTTTTTTTTTACATCTCTCTCTCTCTCTCTCTCTCTCTCTCTCTCTCTCTTAATGATGACAATAAACACTATGAAAATAAAAGAAATAAAATAAAAATAAGAGTTGTTTTTTTCACTGACAAAAATTTTAAAAAAAATAGGATCGTTTGCTCTGATACCAAGTTGATACAGGATAAACACGAACAAGCTTTTAGGAATCTGCACCTAAAGGCACCTAGAAATCCGCACCTAAGAGTTAAATTGGAATCCACACCAATTCTAAGAAATAATATTTTATTCAATCATTCAGTAATTTAGAATACCAGCTAAAGGCCTATAAATAAACTATTCAAATACAGAAGATAAGAATAAAAGATAACAATCATATCTAAACAATCTAACCAAATCTTATTGAAAGTAATCATATCTAACTAAATCTTATTTAAAGTAATCTTATCTAAACAATTTTAAAATAATTAAAATTTGAACTTAAATCTAAATAATTACAATTACAATATTCAAAAATCCTCCGGAATCAAATACAAAAAAATAAAAAATAAAAAATTTTTAAGAAAAAAAAAAAAGAACAGAGAACCCTAATCGGCGCAAACCCTAATCAGCGCCATCTTCTAGCGCCGCCATCTTCCATCTTCGTCTTAACCCTAATTGGCGCGAAACCTTCGTCGGCGACTCCCTCCTTTGTCGACGACTCCTTCGTCAGCGACGTCTTCTCTCGTCGGCGGCTCCTCTTTGGTCAGCGACCCGATCTTCAACAACAACGTCAACGCCAGGCCCTTCCTCAATAGCAACCACCGTCGACCCTCGTCGGCGACGCTTCCTCTCGTCAACGACGCCTTCTCTCGTCAGCGACCCGATCTTCAACAGCGGCAGCCGATCTTCGACAGCAACATCAACGTTGACCCCCGTCGACCCTTCCTTCCTCAACAACGACCAACGTCGACCCTCGTCAGCGATGCTTCCTCTCGTCGGCGACTCTTCTCTAGTTGGCGACCCCGATTGGCGACGGTGACAACCAGCTACCATCGGCCTCAGTCGCAGCACCAACCAACCTCCATCGACATCGACAACTCTCAAATCGCAAACTCCAGCCCTCGTCCACCCCCGTCGACTCTTCCACTGCGACACCGACCATCGTCGGCCACTCTATCATCAACGATGACCACCTTCGGCCCTTCCACCAGCAAGCTTTGGTCGGCTAACCACCACCAGTGCCGACCAGAACCACCACCGCGACACCAGTCCTCGTGACCAACCATCCACTAGAATCCAGATCACCATTGGCGTAATTCGCACATAGGAAGGGAGACTGCTTGTATATACCACGGGGCTCATCTCCCTTGATTCAACTTTTCCGAAGTTTAACCTCTATCTCCTAGCGGCATTGGTACTTGTATCATGGGGTGGTTGCAAAACGTTAACATCCCGAGGTGATCAAGGTGCCAGGGTGACACAATAGTCAAGCCGGAATGGTTAGGCCCCTTTGTGCCCCGAGATGGTCAAGGTGGGGACAACTTCATGGTTCGGCCAAGCAACCTTGACGATCCTAACTCTAGCCTCCAATCCACTTATCCTTCTAGTGGTCCTGAGGCGATCCGGGTCCTACTACCAACCTCGGATTAAGGTTTATTAGAGCATGTACCTTAAATTAGTGGAATGAGGAGTGGACCCGGTGGCACGACACCATTCCTGACTGGACTACCCACAGTCCCCAATCAGGAGAAGACTTGATTTACATCGTTACCTTTTCTCTGGTGAGTCTTACGTAGCAACATTTCTAAAGAGATTAGGAGACACACAGAGCTTTGATTTTTTAAGGTTGATGGATTATTCAGGAATATCACAAAATTCTTTAAGGACATCAAGGACCACTTTGCAATGTTAATATATATTAAGTATTAATAATATCCTGTGAGGATGCCCACAGTATCTGTTGTAATCTCTCATTACTTAATAAATACGTATGTATGTCTCACAATAAAAATACTCTTTCCGTATTCTTTCTCTCCAATTCTAACATGGTATCAGAGTCCTGCAATCCTAACCACCACAAAACCCTAGCCACCAGCAGCAACAAAACCCTAATCCTAGCCGCCAACCACCAGAACCCGACCATCAAACAACCTCACCGACCACTGTCGGCTCTCCCGAAGGCCTCGCCAACCACCGTCGGCTCACCAGCAACCCTCGCCGACCCTCATCAACCTCCCAGACACCCTCGTCGACCCTCATCCTCGACTCCAGATCCTGCGCCGACTCTCGTCGATTCTCTAGCAGGCATCGCCGACCCTCGTCGACTCTTCAAGAGGCATTGCCGACCCTAGTCAGCCCCTCCAGGGGTGACGGCGACCACAGTCGGCTCGACCAGGGGTGTCGCTGACCCTCGTCAGCCCCTCCAAGGGTGACGTCAGCCACCGTCAGCCCTTCCAAGGCCTCCGTCGACCACAGTCAGCCCTCTTCAGGACCTCGCCGACCTCTGTAGACCCTTGTCGACCATAGTCAGCCCTTACCAATCACTCCTAGATAGGGATGGCAATGGGGCTGGGTGGGGCGGGGTCGGGAATTAGTTCCCCATCCCCGTCTCTTATTTGATCGGGGCGAGAACGAAAAAAAATATCGAGAAAATAGCGGAAAACGGGGCAGGAACGGGGATATTTCGGGTATAATTTTTTATATTTAATATAGTAATATTAATAAAAATTATAAATAATATAATAAATAAAAAATAATAGTTGATGAATTAATATAACTAAATATA
>JAOTRH010091847.1:0-48661 GCA_034768845.1 Heliamphora exappendiculata
GATATATATCTCTTGCTATTTTTGAGGTAGGAAGATATAGATGCCATACATATCTTAAGTGATATATATGGGATATACCATTAAGAGAAAAAAAGCCTAACCCTAATCCCCCCTCCTAGGCGCCGCCCCCTTCTCTCTTTTGGCAATTATTTTTGCCTTCCTGGAGATAAGTGTGTGAGAAGAAATCGAAAGGAGAAAGAACTCTTCGATCGGAATCGGTGCCTACACATCGTGATCGTCGTAGTGCGTCCAGAACATACGTGGGAAGATTGCAAGGTCGTCTTCAATATATTCAGAATTTCTTGAAACTTTTCGACAAGTTTCATAAAAGTATTATACTATTAAGATTAATATAGTTCTCAGTTTTTATGAAAAATGCATATGTCATTTTTTACGGTCACAGCGTCGGTTCAAAATGTTTTTTCCGCTCCAACATCGATTCATTCGCTTTGATTGGGTTTAGCCCTCTTCGATAGGATGGTGGCCTCATCTTTAGAAAGTCCCTCATATTGGGACCGTCTACATTGTTCTGGTGCATCCCAGGGTCTCGGTCTCTAGCTCTAGTTGGAGGCGGGTTGTTATCAAGTATAGGAGGAATCAGATCAAGTTGTTGCCTAGCTTGGGCTAGGTCCTCCATCATCTGACGCATCTCGTTCATCTGTGTGTTTACCTGCGCCATAAACTCTTCCATGTTTTTGTGCTCGATCGATCTACGTGTTTTCACCATCGTTAAACGTAAGATTAGAGTAATATACTCGACAATGATGGAGTTTCTGGGCTATAAAAAAAAATCTTGGACCCCTACATTGCAACGAGGCCTTTATCTAGGTGTTAGAGATCCTTGCAGAACTTCGTGGTAAACGTGCTTGGGCGGGAGCAATGCAAGGATGGGTGACCCTCTAGGAAGAACAAAACCGTGAGAACTTTGTCCAAAACGGACAATATCGTTGCTATGTGAAGGGTCAGGGTGTTATAGATGGTATCAGAGCCAGGATACAGTTTAAACCCCAGAACATTGGATTCTTACATGTGTTTTGTTATATGTTATTTATTACTGCTTGAGTTATTGCATGCATAGAGCATAGGATTCTAAGTTTACACGATGAAGCATGTCTGTTCTTATTCTACGAACAAAGAAATTTAGGTCAATGCCGAGTATATCATCCTAATCTTACGTTTAACGATGGTGAAAACACGTAGATCGATCGAGAATGGAAACATGGAAGAGTTTATGGCGTAGGTAAACGCATAGATGAATGTGATGCATCAGATGATGGAGGACTTAGCCCAAGCTAGGTAACAACTAGATCCGATTCCTCCTAAACTTGATAACAACCCGCCTCTAGCCAAAGCTCAGGATCGAGACCATGGGATGCACCAGAACAATGTAGACAGTCCCAACATGAGGGAGTTTCTGAAGATGAGGCCACCATCCTATCAAGGAGGGCTGGACCCAATCAAAGCGAACGAATGGATTGCATCCATGGAAAAGATCTTCGGAGTTGTGCCATGTACAGAAGCCCAGAAGGTGAAGCCTAGAGATGGTGGAATCTGAAGAAACAAAACGAACCGCACGTGGAGTGGGAGCAGTTCTTAAGTCACTTTCGAGAGAAGTATTTTCCCTAGTCTCTGCGCGATACCAAGTGCACTGAGTTCCAGCAACTCAAGCAGAGAGGGGGAATGATAGTTTCTGAATATAAGGCGGAGTTCACGAATCTTGCGGAGTATGTCCTGCATATGATTCACACTGAACAAATGAAGGCCCGTAAGTTCGAGGATGGGTTACGGCTAGAAATTAGAAAGATGATTCACTCGTTGAGGTTGCCTAGCTACGCTGACGTGGTGGATTGAGCAATGCTGGTAGAGTAGGAGAATAATGAGAGTCGCATGTTCTTTGAGAACCAGAAGTGCCAAGCTATAGGATCGAGAGGCGGGAGTTCGAAGAAGGCCAATGTGAGAACTACTAGTGGAGGAAATCAACGGTCTCCTTGCGCGACATGCGGAAAGATGCACTTAGGAGTTTGCTGGAGGATGACCAACAGATGCTTCCATTGTGGTGCCGAAGGACGCATCAGAAGGAATTGCCCAAAACTCTTGGCAAACAACTGTGGTAGGGGGAACACAAGCCAGGGAACGGGAGACACGAGGAAGTCACCATACGAAGCCCGAAGAAACGATAACAACCAAAGACAGGGAAGAATGTTCGCGCTCGTGCCAGGAGATCCTTAGAACATTGAAGAGGTCGTCGCAGGTAACCTGTTTGTTTGCTCCACACCTGCTTACGTACTATTTGATTCCGGTTTGACACAATCGTTTATATTGTCTAAATTTGTTAAAAAGTTAGGGGTAACACCAGAACCTCTTAGTTATGAACTTATGGTATCTCAAACCATGGGTAGAGGAATAATTTGTTCCTCTATATATAGGAATTGCGAGGTAACTTTTGGTGATGTTAGCCTGCCGGCAAATTTAATTCCTATTGACATTGGACATTTCGATGTGATCCTTGGTATGGATTAGCTTCAGACCAATTAGGCTGTTATCGACTGTACATTGAAGTGTGTCTATTTTCGTACCCCTCGCGAAGAATTTTGTTTTAAGGGGCAAAGAGTTTCTTCACCCCCATCTTTTATATCAGTAGCCCAAGCTCGAAAACTTCTGACAAAAGGATGTCGAGGTTATCTCTGTAGTGTGACGGAGAAAATGCCCAAGAGTTCCACATTGACAGAGATTCCTGTAATTCGTGAATTTTTGGAGGTGTTTCTTGAAGACCTACCCGGAATGCCCGTAGACTGAGAGATTGATTTTTCTATAGAAGTTGCACTCAGGACTCAACCGATCTCTAATCATAAGCTCTATGCATGCAATAACTCAAGCAGTAATATATAACATATAACAAAACACATGCAAGAATCCTATGCTCTGGGGTTTAAACCGTAACTTGGCTCTGATACCACTTCTGTCACGACCCATTTTCTTATATGGCGTCCGTAATCGGTCAGTGAGTCAAAATCCACCAAAGGTCTCTTTTCTTTACTTTTCACATTCTCATTTGGTATCATTTCGACTGAATTTATTTTTCTTTTAATCTTAGACAACATGGAATTGTTAAAATAAATCACTTTTAATATAATATTGTCAATAGATTAATTTCTTTCAAAACGTACCTCCATAGCAACTAATAAAATTAAAGTGTAATCAATACTGAAATATAGTTCCAAATACTTATTACAAAAATTTAAAATGTAGCATTAACAGAAATAGAAAAATTAGACATAAATTAAAACTCCTTATTCCAGCAGCTGATTTCTTCATATAATCATACATCACCTGAAAGGTTTCAACATTTATTAGCACAGCTAGTGTGAATTCAATGATATCTAAACTCTTAATTATTACACAGTGTTAGAATGATATATATCAAACGGTTAACCAGAATTCGGTAGGGAGTGACCCCACATTTTATACAGTGGACATGATCATTCCTTATAGCCACCTGGCCACGGCCTCCACCCTTATTATCTCACCTCGTTTGTACACTTATCGTCCCCCAGCGGCCAGGACGCCATTTAGTCCATCCTTCATTCATGCATCATTTTCATTTTCACCATTCATTTTTGGTGGATTTTGACTCACTGGCCGATCACGGGCGCCATAAATGACAATGGGTCGTGACAGTTTTAGACATTACAAACAAGTACATAGTCTCAAAATCCTATCATAATAAATAAAAAACATATTCTCAAATTATTTTCCTCCAAAAAGCTAAACACATGTTTAAAATTATATGAATAAAAATACTATCTTAGCAAAATCTTCATTCAACAAAAAAAAATAAATATTAGTCCTGTGTCCCTTTCATCAGATATATCAGTTATGGTGTTTGATGTCGACCCATAACGTTCTCTAATAATTCTTTTCGCAAGTTAAGGGGCAAAGCAAAGAATGTCTTCTTTCTTGCATTATTCTCTATAAGGCAAAGAATGGACTCATGAATATTTTGTCTTATTACGCTAATTTTTGCCAATGCATTAAAAATGTTGACATCACCCAATATTTTTTCATGAGTCTTCTCCATAACTATATTTCCCTCTCTAATAGCTTGAGCAACATTGTCGATAGATGTTTTAATCATGTCAGCATCTTTGTCATCATCATATGAAACTTTTTTTTTCTCTTAGAAGATTTTACCATTTGGGAACCACTAGTAGAAGGGATTTCTAGAGATATTTCTTCATTGAACTGAAACTCCATGTCATTGTAGTTCTCTAAAGTGATCTCATTTTGTGATAACATCTGGTCAATATCGTCACTAGTTTTAATAAGGTCATCACTTGCTGAGCTATTCCATCTCTTTCTCTTCTCTTTAGCAATTTCTGCACCTTCCCAAGTTGCCTTATGTTGTTCGTAAATTTTTGACATTTTATCGTAATTAGGAATTGGTGTCATCATCCATTTTTATGCGTTGGGATTTACCTGTTGTAATAGCACCACAAATAATAATAATAATTCTGTTAGATATAGATGGAGAATTTTCACATTCTTTTACATAATAATAAAAAAAGATAAATAAAGTAAAAAACGATTAAGATAGATACTTTCATTAACTCATTCCATACTTCATTTTCAAAGATCCACTTTCTTATCATAGAATTCCAAGTAACGCCACTCAATCCAAAATTGAACTTGTTAATGTAATTGGCAAGTTTCCGGGTCGTCAAAACCACCAAGTGTCTGTATTTTTTTTGGGTTAGGACGCTTTGCATTTCTTTCATCTTGGTGCATGACCCATCTTTTTCTACCTTCTTAGCCTCTATCTTCTCAGCGCTCCTGAGCACTCGATGGGCACTCGAGCGCTGGCTTGGCGCTCTTGGAGCGCTTGACAGGCGCTCAAGCGCTTGTCTCGTAAGACTTTTCCAGAAGCCTCCGCTTGTTGAGCGCTCAAGAGGCGCTCAATCGCTGGTATGGCGCTCACTAGGCGCCTCCTTGGTGCTCGAGCGCTGAACCTTTTAGGCTGGGCCTTTTGCTTTTCCAGTGTGCTCCGCTCGCCAAGCGCCCTTGAATGGCTTGAGCGCTCTTAAGCGCTTTCCATGTGCTTGAGAAGCGCTCGAGCACTTCATCATGTGCTTGAGCAGTGCTTGAGAAGCGCTCAAGCGCCTATAGTTAAACCCTAGGTAAATCGTAGTTATGGCGCTCGCTAGGTGACTGCAGCGCGTTTGAGCACTCATACACTCGCATACGCTCGCAAGGCGCTCGAGTTCCCTAAGCCAGTTTCTTGCCACCTTTGTGCATAGTATATAAGCTTTTGCCTATCTCATTTTAAAACTACCAAAAAATGCTGAGAGTTTGGAGTGACATTTTTTGCACATTTGATTTTTCCTACACTTTGTCAAACACTTGTCTATTCCCTTGTACCAATCTAAGTGCCTTTGATCTTTTTAAAAGTGCACACACCACCTAGATTGAGTTTCTCTCTCAGGCTATATTTTTCTATATTTTTCTATATTTTTGGTCATTCATTCACACTTAAAACTTGCTCGGATCTGACATTAGCCGTTGGGTTACTTGGATCAGGAAGTTGAAGCAGCTTTAATCTGTGGAATCTCAAAGGAGCTCAGGGAGCTTTCACAAGCTAGAAAGTTAGGTCGACGTTGGGTAACAGGTGTAAATCCTTTGTTATTTCAGCTTGTACCTTTTTGATTCATAGTGAAAAGTGCTTTTTGTGTTGGTATTGTGGTTTTCATCCTGGAGTTTATCTCAAGGGTATCCACGTTATATCTCGTGTTTTACTTTCATGGATATTGGCTATTTATTTACATATGCAAAATAATCATATTAATTTTTAAATTGACAGTGGATTAACCTATTCACCCCCTCTAGGGTTAATCGGGTTTATGATCAGTTTTTCAGTTGGTATCAAAGCGAGGTTATCTCGTTGACGACTTCATCGCCGGAGATAGATCCGTTTGTATCCATGAATTCTGAGTTAGGTCGTGAGGGCACCTCCACCACTAGGCCTCCCTACTTTGATGGAAATAACTACCCTTATTGAAAAGCTATGATGAAGGCCTTCCTAAACTCTATGGGTATTAGGATGTGGAGATCCGTTCATTACGGTTATGAATCTCCCACCATTGAAGATCCCGCGACTAAAATTGTTAGGTTGAAAATCGATAGAGAGTGGACTTCGATTGATAATAAGTGTTTTGACTATAATTACAAAGCCTGAGGTGCTATTCACAATGCTCTAAGTCTAAGAGAATTTAGTCGTATATCTCAATGTGAGACTGCTAAGAAAGTGTGGGATATCCTGCAGGTGACTCACGAGGGAACACAAACTGTTAAGACCTCTAAACTTCAGATATTGACTATTAGGTTTGAGGAACTAAGAATGACGAAACACGAATCCTTCGACCAATTTTATTGCAAGCTAAACGAATTGTTAACTCCTTCTTTGGTCTAGGAGAACCTCTTTCACCTTCTAAAGTCGTTCAAAAAATTCTTAGATCCCTGCCTGAAAGGTTTAGACCTAAAGTCATTGCCATTAAAGAGAGTCATGATATTGACTCTTTGAAAGTTGAAGAACTCGTAGGCAAGCTTCAAACCTATGAGATCAATCATCTGTCTAGTAAGAAAACCTCCCCCAGCTTGAGTAAAGGAATGGCCCTTAAATCCTCTGTTGTTAACAACCATGAGAGTAATGATGATGATGAGCTAGATGAGGAAGAAGTCGCCATGTTGGCTAAAAAATTTAAAAAATTTGTGAGGTTCAGATGGGGAAACATTTCTAACCAATTTTCTTCTAAGTTCCCCATGTCTAACAAAAAATTTACTTCCAGTGGAAGTGATAAATGTGGAACTCCTCAAAATTTCAAAAGACCTCAAGGAATCCAATGCCATGAATGTCATGGGTTTAGTCACATTCAAGCCGAGTGTGCCAATACCCTAAAGAAGAAAGAAAGAAAAAGTTTCACCATCACATGGGATGATGACAGTGAAGAAGAAGAAACTAAACAAAGTAGTCATGAAAATAAGACTGAAAAATCTAATCTTGCTGTTCTAGTTGCTACCTTAGACTCCTCAGAACCACCTAAGACCTCCGTTGACCCAAAACTCTCAAGTGAACGTGCTCGGATTAACGAGTCTTTGAACTCTGAGTCTCTAAATGAGACTAGTGAAGAAGAACTGGGGAATGAGGAAGATGAAATTGAGTCCATTCATGAAACTTATGACGAGCTTGTCAAAGAGTGCTTGAAGCTCAAAAAGGAGAAATTGAAGGTCAAGTCCAAATCTAAATCTTTAGAAAAAAAATGAGTTTCCCAAGAGTGAGTTGGCCGAGAAGAACTTAGATATCAACAACCTCAAGTCATCAAAGGCTAAGCTAGCTGACAAATTTGCTAGTATTGAGAAAGAGAGACTTGAGTATCTTAGAGATTTGACTAACGCCAGGACTAGGATATCTGACCTTGAGAAAGACCTCTGTGAATGAAAAGAAGTGAAGCGGCTACTCGGATCACTGAGTTGCCCTCCACTTTTAGAGATAAGAGTGGTCTCGGTTATTTAAATCCTCCTCTATTAAAACCCAAGATCTCTAGTGATCCCAAGAAAATTGTGTTCGTCAGTTCGTTTAGTTCTCTTCCCTCTCCTATCACAAAGAATGAAAATGTTATAGATGTGAATCATGTTCAAAGAAAAAGGAGTGCTCCCACGTGTCACCACTGTGGTGTCCTAGGTCACATAAGACCAGATTGTTATCGTCTAAAAAGAGAGACTGCCAAGAATAGTTCTAATGGTCAACCCATTGTTGGAAGACCTAGTAGATAAACTTAAACTAGATGTGTAAGTAAAGAGTATGATGTCTTTGAGCACCTTAGTGACCTAGCCGCTCAATCCTTCTATCTTATCTCCGAGATTGACAAGTTATCCTTGGCTATGGAAAGCTCCTTCAAGGTATCTCACAAGATGAGTAATGAACAGGTTAGGAATCTTGACCACCATTCACTTCTTCATAACATGAACCTAATCGAGAAGTTGAAGCACACTAAAAACTCATCTGACCAATCCCATAGACAATCATGGAGGAGAAAAGTAAATGTTTGTCTTGTTGCTCAAACTGCTCAAACTGCTTTAAAAATGCATAATACTTCTCTTTGATATTTGGATAGTGGATGTTCTCGTCATATGATAGAAGAAAAATCCTTATTTGTTACTTTTGAAGAATACTCAGGAAGAAATATCACTTTTGGTGATGGAAACAAGGGAAATATTGTTGGAAAAGGGGTGATCAAGTCCCCCGGCATTCTAAATCTTGAGGATGTCCTCTATGTTGAGAGCCTGAAGGAAAATTTTCTGAGTATAGGTCAATTCTGTGACAACTCTCATAATTTTCAATTTACTCAAATGATTGTTCCATAATTGATTCAGCTGGTATCTACATTGTTAAAGGTGTTAGGTCTTCTGATAATTGTTATTGCATCTCACCCAAACCTTAACTTCTTTGCAACAGGATTTTACTCGACAAAGTTGAAATGTGGCACCAAAGATTGGGGCACATTAACTTTGTAGATCTGCCTAAAATCACTGGAAAGGAACTCATAAAGGGGGTTCCCAAATTGGCCAGTGGAACAGGTCTTGTGTGTGGTGACTGTCAAAAAGAAAAATAAATTAAATGCTCACACAAAAAGACAAACCTTGTTGCCACTACCAGACCCCTTGAGCTCTTACACATGGACTTGATGGGTCCCTCTAGAACTGAATGCCTTGGGGGTAAAAAAATACATCATTGTTATTGTGGATGACTAGTCTCGGTACACTTTAGGTTGGGTTCTTGAGGAAAAAGTCCAATACCTTTAGTTACTTTAAAATCATGTGTCTAATTGTTCAAAATGAAAATGGGTATTCCATAACCCGTGTTAGAAGTGACCATGGTAGGAAGTTTGAAAACTCCAAGGTGGAAAAATTCTGTGATGAGAAAGGCATTAAGCATGAATTTTCTGCTCCTCGGACTCCACAACAAAACGGGGTCATGGAAAGAAAAAATAGAACTCTGCAGGAAATGGCCAGAGTTATGCTTCATGCCAAGTGTGTCCCCAAAAATTTTTAGGTAGAGGCTGTCAGTACTGCCTGTTACACCATCAATAGAGTGTATCTGAGACCGGGAACCTCTTATACTCCCTATGAAATCTGGAATGAAAAAAAGCCCAATGTCAAATACTTTAGAGTGTTTGGTAGTAAATGTCACATCCTTAGGGATAGTGAGTCCTTGGAAAATTTTGATTCTCGAAGTGACGAAGGGATCTTTCTTGGATACTCCACCAATAGTAGAGCCTATCGTGTGTACAACTTGAGAACCTTGACTCTCATGGAGTCTGCAAATGTCGTAGTCGATGACTCTACTATGTGTGAGATGAACTCCTCTCCTAATGAAAAAATTTGGGATGAGTTTGAGGGAGAGAGTTCAAACTCTCATGACCATTCTATCACAGATACCCTGTGTGAAACAACTGAGACTGACCCTAGGGAAAGTGAAGCTTCCAATGTTAGTGAACCGACTCATCAGGCTAAGGGATCCCCCTCGCACACCAAAGAACCTTCGGTTAGGGTCAAGTTAAATCATCTACTAGATCTTGTCATTGGAAACCCTAGGGATGGTATGTTGACTAGGAGAAAGGAACAAAATGAAAATGAGATCACTTATGTCTGCTATAGCTCCCTTATTGAACCTAAGAGGATTGAAGAAGCTCTTAGCGATGAGAATTGGATCATTGCTATGCAAGAAGAGCTTCAACAATTTGATAAAAATGTAGTTTGGTACCTTGTCCCTTGACCTAATCACATTAATGTCATCGGAACAAAGTGGATCTTTAAAAATAAACGTGATGAACATGGGGTTGTGGTTAGAAGCAAGGCTAGGCTCGTGGCACAGGGATATTCACAAATAGAAGGAATCGACTTCGATGAGACCATTGCTCCCGTAGCTCGCTTGGAGTCTATTCAACTTCTAATTGCCATAGCTTGTTGTCGTCACTTCAAGCTCTACCAAATGGACGTTAAAAGTTCTTTCCTCAATGGTGTCATTCAAGAGGAAGTCTATGTTGAGTAACCACGAGGGTTTGAAGATCCTCACAATCCTCAACATGTGTATAGGCTCAGAAAGGTTTTATACGGGCTTGGTATGAAAGGCTCACTGATCATCTCCTGAATTTCGACTTTGTTCGAGGGGGAGCTGATTGCACTCTCTTCTTCAAGAAGATTGAGGATGATTTGCTCATTGTCCAAATCTATGTCGATGACATTATGTTTGGTTCCACATCTGATCATTTTTCTCACTACTTCGGTGTCGAGATGAGTCATGAATTTCAGATGAGTCTTGTTGGGGAGCTGAGTCATTTCTTTGGGTTCCATGTGAGGTAATTAAAGGATGGGATTTTTATATCCCGATCTGTGTATGCTCACGACTTGGTTAAAAAGCTTGGTCTGAAAACTGCCAAGGAACTCCGTACCCCTATGAGCACCAGTGTCAAACTTGGCAAAGAATTAGATGGAAAGGATGTTGACCCTACCCTATATCGCAGTATGATAGGTAGCCTCCTGTATCTCACTACCAGTCGTCTTGATATGTCTTTTAGTGTAGGAGTTTGTGCTCGCTTTCAAGCTTGTCCTAAAGAGTCCCATCTTGTTGCTGTCAAGTGTATCATACGGTATGTCAAAGGTACTCTGAGTCTAGGTCTATGGTATCCTCATGACACCAACACAAATGTTGCTACCTTTTTTGATGCTGACTGGGCAAGAAATGTTGATGACCGCAAGAGCACTTCTGGCGGGTGCTTCTATTTGGCTAACTGTCTGATCGCTTGGTTCAGTAAGAAGCAAAATTGTATTTCCCTATCTACTGCCGAGGCAAAATACATTGCTGTAGGTAGCAGTTGCACACAATTATTGTGGATGAGACAGATGCTTCAGAATGGGTTCACTCAAGGCACTATGACTGTGCTTTATGATAACACGAGTGCTATCAATATCTCCAAAAATCCTGTCCAATACTCGTGCACTAAACACATAGACATTCGTCATCATTTTATCCGTGATCTTGTTGAAGATGGTGTCGTCTCTCTCGAGTTCATTTTCACTCTTGATCGAAAAGCAGAAATCTTCACCAAACCCTTAGATTTCTCTAGGTTTGATTCGCTTAGGATATCTCTTGGCCTAATCTCTCTTGACTAATGGGTTGGGTGTATTTTTTCTTTTTGTTTGTATTTTTCTGTTTGTTTGTATTTTCTTTTTTAAAAATAAAATTGTGTTGTTCAAAATCTTTTAGCTTGCATGTTTGTATGCCTGTTCTATCTGCTTATCTGTGTTGGCTCTTATAAATCTACAAAATACTGCTTTGATGATCCTGTGATCGTATGTTATCCCATGTTCTGGCTCTTGGCTTGATACATTCTCATGAGAAATTGTACTTTATCTTTCAGGCTAGTCAATCATGTATGTTTCAAGGCAATTAAGTTTGGTGTAAACCATGCATTCATGCACGCACTCTCGGAGCATGATGTCCTGTTGGGTCTGTAAGATAGATTTCATCTAATTTCCTTGGTGTCCTTCCTTCGGTTGCTTGGATGACCGATATTTATGGTTTACCTTCAGTTGCTTTCTCTCTAGTCTATATCCTAATCCTTATGTCACTTACGGCCTATGAGATTGTGCTTATCTCATCTGGGTGATACCATTTTCTGAAAGGATCATCTCTTCACCTTCTCCTTCTAATATAATAATAATAATAATAAACAAAGGGAAATAAAATTATTGAAATCATATTAGCTGTGTGCCTGGCCTTTTCTCTTTCGCTGATTGAGGTTTGTGCGTAAGACTCAAGGTCCAAATTCTAAACGGTTTGACTTCAATGTTTTCTTGTTAGTTGAGGTGTTTTGGTGTTTGGATTGTGTCTTTTCTTATTTTTTTTCAAGTCTCATGCTCCTATTTATCCGGGTGTCCTGATGTACACTTTTATTGCATTGGTTCTGTAATTGCTTTTTGCGCCTGTTACTCTATGCTTACTTAGCTTGAATTTGATTTTGTAATCTAATTCATGCGAAGATATTTAGTTAGTGTTAGCCTTGGTTCACAGATCTCATATCTTTCCTGGCTTATCTTGCATATTTTTCGGTTCATCTTGTATGCCTTCACATGTATTTTCCTATACATCTTTTCATTGTGTGATCTTGTGTGCTTGTTTGTATGCTTGCTTGTCTGTTTTTGGGTTTGGGGTGCTGCCTAGGGGACCTATTTTTCAACAATGGCTTGCGCTCGCTGAGTGCTTGAGTGCTCTTGAACGCTGGTTAGGCGCTCAAGCGCACATGCGCTAACACGCGCTCGATGAGCGCTCTGGCGCCAATACGCGCCTGAGGGGCGCTCAAGCACCGGTCCTCTGACACCTTTTTATAGGGTGGGTCCCCCCTCCAGCTCACTTCTTTCTTTCTCTTTTTCTCTCTCTCGCCTTTCCCTTCGACGACCATTGACTTTTTCGACGACCTTTTATGGCGAAGTTCTCCGACAACTCTTTGTCTTCTTTACTCCTCACCTCGGCAATCATGGGTATTTCTCGCTTCCTCTCCTTTCTCTCTCTTCTCTCTCTCTCTCTCTCTCCTCTCTCTTCTATGCCTTTCTTGTGTCTTGCTTTTTCTTATGCAGTGTTGGTGTTGTTCTTTTTCTGGCCAGCGAGCCTTCTAGGACTAAGTCTCGGGGGTGGAAATGCCCGAGCCGTCTCGGGTATGACCCGTTTATCTCCACCTGGGCTAAGAAGCAGTACGCTGCTCTAGCCAACATGGGTGTTCTGGTTGAGTGGATTGTTCATATCCACACCTTTGTGGATAACGGTCTCGCTGCCCAATTCACCGTGCGTGGCTAGAATGGCGCATGTTAGGGTCATGGGGTTGTTTTTCTCGAGATAGTTCAGGAATTTTATGGCAACACCTCTGATATCTCCGTTGACACCTTTACCTTGACTTCATGGATACGGGGTCGACAGTTTATCCTCACTGCTGAGGATATCGCGACCCTGTTGGGGGCTCCATTTGTTTCGGACCCCCAATTTCTGTTTGACGAGGCTGTTGCCCCGATCCGTCGTGAGGTCACCCAGGAGCTCACCGGTGGGGCCCACTGCTACAAACCTACCCTCAAACAGGCCCACCTCTCTCCTCCATATCAAGCGCTCAACAAGATAGTTGCCTCGATTATTGACCCTATCGGCCATACTTTCGACATCTCACCCGTTTGGGCTGAGCTTTTATACGCCATTGGGCGTGGTTTTTCTTATGACCTTCCTCGGCGTATCTGGCTTCAGATCACCGGCTATGTTCACCAGCCTTAGGGCACTACAGGTCTTCCTTTCTGCTCCCTCATCACCCGCCTTTGCAATGCCCGTTCCATCCCCACCTTCCCTTCCGAGCCTTCGGTCTTTTCGAAAGGCAATTTTTCTGCTCAGTCGGAAAACCTGGGCAATACCCATATCTCGGCTGATCCGGATGTCTTACCTGTCCATCTTCGTTTTGATCCCGAGTTTCTACCGATTCAGCTTATCTTTCTGAGCACTTTTGTACCTCATGTTCCAGCTCTGGCTATTTCTGACGCTCCTCCGGCCCCTCAGGCCCCTCTTCCGTCTTTTCCTCCTCCATCTGGTCCCTCTGAGCTCGGTCCCTCCTCTTCTTACGGACCCTCCTCTTCCTTTGGACCTTCCTCTAGTGGTGATGCATACATCACCATTTTGAGTCATCTTGAGAGATTCGATGCCCGCTTTGAGTCCCTTGACACGAGTTTGCGGGATCTCTATTCTAGTCAGGAGCTCCTATGCGACCAGTTTGCGTCGGGTCATGACCTCCTACAGCAGCGGATGACCGACCTCAACTCCCATGCCTCATTGCTACAAATTCAGGTGCACCGCCTACATCGGCGTATTGAGGACGATTACCCAAGTTCTGCTCGTGATGACGACGACGGTAGCGATCCTCCTAGTGTTGGCCCCTCTGGTTCATAGATCTTCCGGGACAAAAAGGTGGAGAAGATGTATAGGGGATAGGGGGAGTTGCATAGTTAAGGGAGATAGTTATAGTATTTTTTTTGGGCTTGGGATCTTTTGGTTTGGGGCTTCTGCACACATGTATTTTTTTGGGATTGGCTTTTATATATATTTTCGCTGTATACATCTGTGTAGTCAAACTCATGATATATTAGTTTGGTTTTGATGGACTAAATGCAGATGTATGCTATTCTCTTGTCATGTGATTCATGCTCTTTTAACTGCATATGCAATTTATGTATGTTTGACATCTAACATCATGTGTATCAGGGTTTGAAAGCATCCTCATCCTATTATCATGCCCATCGGCCTCACGTATTAGTTTAGGATGCTTTTATTTTTTTTCTTTCCCTATATCCTTTTGTTATTTTGGGCTTTTGTCCCGAAAATGCCAAAGGGGGAGATTGTTAATGTAATTGACAAGTTTTCGGGTGTTGTCAAAACCACAAAGTGTTTATATTTTTGTTGGGTTGGGACGCTTTGCATTTCTTTCATCTTGGTGCATGACCCATATTTTTCTACCTTCTTAGCCTCTATCCCCTCAGCGCTCGCTGAGCGCTCGATGGGCTCTCGAGCGCTGGCTTGGCGCTCTTGGAGCGCTTGTCTCGTATGACTTTTCCAGTTGCCTCCGCTTGTTGAGGGCTCAAGAGGCGCTCGAGCGCTGGTATGGCGCTCGCTAGGTGCCTCCTTGGCGCTCGTGCGCTGGACCTTTTAGGCTGGGCCTTTTTCTTTTCCAGTGTGCTCCGCTCGCCATGCGCTTGATAAGCGCTCAACCGCTTCATCATGCGCTTGAGCAGCGCTTGAGAAGCGCTCAAGCGCCTATGGATAAACCCTAGGTAAATCGTAGTAATGGCGCTCGCTAGGTGCCTGCAGCGCGCTCGCAAGGCGCTCGAGCTCCGTGAGCCAGTTTCTTGCCACCTTTGTGCATAGTATATAAGCTTTTTCCTATCTCATTTTAAAACTACCAAAAATGCTGTGAGAGTTTGGAGTGACATTTTTGGCACATTTTGTTTTTCCTACACTTTGTCAAACACTTTTCTACTCCCTTGTACCAATCTAAGTGCCTTTGATCTTTTTAAAAGTGCACACACCATCTAGATTGAGTTTCTCTCTCAAACTATATTTTTCTATATTTTTTTATCATTCATTCACACTTAAAACTTGCTCGGATCAGACATTAGCCATTGGATTACTTGGATCGAGAAGTTAAAGCAGCTTTAATCTGTAGAATCTCAAAGGAGCTCATGGAGCTTTCACAAGCTAGAAAGTTAGGTCGTCGTTGGGTAACGAGTGTAAATCCTTTGTTATTTCAGCTTGTACCTTTTTGATTCATAGTAAAAAGTGCTTTTTGTGTCAGTGTCGTGGTTTTCATCCCGGAGTTCATCTTAAGGGTTTTCACTTTATATCTCGTGTTTATCTTTCATGGATGTTGGTTATTTATTTACATATGCAAAATAATCATGTTAATTTTTAAATTGACCGTGGATTAACCTATTCACCCCCCCCCCCCTCTAGGGTTAATTGGGTTTATCATCTATTTTTCAGAACACATCACAACACTTGGTGAAATGTGATTTAATGGTTTTTATACGATTCTCTACATTATCCTTGGTGAACTCTATTTCGATTATCTCCTTCAACTATTTTATAATATTATCATATGCCCTTAATGTAAAGGTTCCATTAACCCTGTTACTCTCACAATGCTGGTGATAGAATGCATCAATGAAGGCATTATCCATTTGTGGTTACCAGAATAATTTCTCTTTTTTTGCTCTTTTTCAAAACCTATATAAGAATCATAAGTAAATTAATGTAATAAATGAATTCAAGTGCATAAGGCACTTAAATAGTCTAAATAATAATGTTTGCTCATTATATGAATCACATGAAAAAATGTATAAAAGTAAAATAATACAAGTCGATCAAATAACAAAATTCATATATCAAGCTTCATTTGCAACATAATCTTCCCACATATTAGTTGTAATAAAATTTCTAATATTATCTCCTTGAGTAGAACCATCATCATTATTTAGAAAAGGATGAGCACACTCTTCTTGTTAAGATTGATCTAAAATTTCTTGATCAACTTCATTCAAAATATCTTCATTAGGATCTACGCCCAATAAATAGCTGTGTACAATACAACGTGCAAAAATAATTTCTGTCTGCGTTTTAATAGAGTAAATAGGTTTGGTGCTTCCTATAATTGGGAATCGCTTATTCAAGACACCAAATGCTCTCTCTATTGCATTGCGTAATGATGCATGTCAAATGCTAAATAACTATCGGGGATTCTCCGAAGGGCAAGTGGAGTATTCTTTCTAGTGGTAACAGAGTATTCTTTCTAGTGGTAACGCACATTTCTAAAAGGTGTGAAAAATCCACTTCTCAACATGAAACTCACATCAACAAAAAAGAATTTACCTATTATGAAATATAAATTTATCACGTAATTTTTTTATATGACGTCAAAAAATTATTATATTGTGACAGTAATGAAAATTACCATTAGGAACTTTCAAGCTATCTTCCCTTTGGAGTGTATTTTTCAATATCCTTTAAGTCAAATGAACATGCAGCTAATACATTCTGTGTGGGATAATATTTTCTATTGCGGTATCTTGGTGCACTTTTACCAGCAACTTTAACACGGACATGAGTTTACATCAATTGCCCCGATACAATTCTAGTTTACATCAATTGCTCCGATACAATTCTAGCATACACATGCTATATTAAAAACTTTTATACATAAGCTACTCTAATTTAAGATATTTTTTATAACTAAATTTATCTTTACCTTAGAGTATGGGTAAAATGTATTGTTATTGAGTAATTTTGAAAGGACTTGTGTTCAGTCATATTGTCGAAGAAATTGTTCTTCTAGTGATATTATAGATCTTAAAACTCGAAGAAAATGACGACTTATAGTCTCACCAGAATGATGAAAAAAATAACATTACTCGATTCTTCGCATGATGTCCTAATATGTAAGGAAAGATTGCAACTTGCTCTTTAACTGTTGTCCTTTTTGTAGGTTGAAGGCCACCACATGTTTTAAGTATGTGACATAGATTTTTAAAAGCTTGTGGTCCCATACGAATAACATTACGACAATCTTCATTTATCCTTAGTTGATGCATTAGCTCAACTCATACTGTAATTTTTTCAGTCTGTGGTTGTGAAGAAATACGTCGATGCACATAATTTTTTTGATGTCTCTTTCGACCAAATAAAAAATATATGGCAAGACAGATTACTTGAACTACAATTAGTCGTCATTTTTTATCCCACATGTATAATGCATTTGTTTGTATTTCTCGTTCTCTATCCATCTATAACATAAATTTAGTTCATATATTATTAATACAGTACATATATATTCATGTCCACCTTATTTTGTCTATATATATATATATATATATATATATATATATATAACCCATTATCAAATAATGATGTCAATCCAATTTATATGTTAATCGATCTATTAATAGAGCCACTATACAAAATGAAAAATATTTATCTAATATGCTTATTTTAGGCTAGGACTTTTATTAAAAGTAAGTTGTAGTATATATTATTTTTTCTTTCTTAGAGTGTTAGTATGTATCTATTAATTTTCTTTTATAATTTGATATTTGTAGTTGATTTAAAAAGAATATTATCAATGAAATAAGACACATGTTACTCAAACTTAAGATCCGAGTGTATAGCTCGACTAAAGGGTACAAGCACAAGGTTTGAAAGTTATCACATGGTGCTCGGCTTAACCTATGCGACATCCCAGCTTACAAGAACTAGGGTCTCGACTGTCGTAAAGGAGTCTCGAATACATGTCACCAATTTAACACCTACTCGACTAGTTGACTTGAGCCAAAGACTTGTGTACGGCTCGGGTGAACGACTCAAATAAGTGGTATGACTATTGACAATAAGTAGATGATTCGAGATGCTCACCCCTCAACTAGCGTGGGTGTAATACTTATATTCACCCCTCTAGTAGCTTTAGTACGATACTTCTCATAATTCGAGTCACTCATGACTCGAGCAACTTGTCTACTTATAACTCGAGTCACTTATGACCTGAGCTACTAATCTCTCTAGTAACTTGGGTATTCTGCAGCTTAGCCGGTGCCGACTACTCTAACCCAGGTACTCGGGTAATGACACAATCAATAAAGCAAAAGCAAGTTTGAGAGGCTTAAAAGATTCGACCTCCCGAGTTACTCAAGTAACTCGAGTTGCCCGAGTAGACCCAATTTTACTCCATCAGTAAATCAGACATACAACTCTAAGTTACTCAAGTTACAAGAACACCCAGACTTGACCAACTCGAGTTACTAGGGATCCGATTTGCTGGGACCCCTATAACTCGGCCAACTAATATCGCTGTTCATCATGCAGAGGTAGAAGACATTTCATAGCACAGACTATGAAGCGTAGCCCTGACTACGAATGAAGACCTTCCATGGCATAGATCATCAAGACAGCACATACTGTATTATTGCCATGACACAGACCATGAAGACATCACAGACTGTATTATTACCACGACACGGGTTGTGAAGACAGCACAGACTGTAATGTAGCTCTGACTACCTAATCACGACGACATAGCATTGACTATGTGGCTCAGTACAGACTGAATAACCAAGATATAGCACAGACTATGATTATAGATTCCTCTGAGAATCGAAAGACTGTCCTAGAGACAATAAAGACAATGGCAGTACAATCCTGCACGGGACGTTGGGAGACATGTGGTTTGGTGGCTGAGGAAAGGATTTGTCGAGTCATACGGACCCTCCCACTCGCGTCACTCGACCCGAGTTGGTCAGGTGCTTAACTCGAGCTGGTTGGGTGCCCGTGGAGCTTCTGTTGTCCGACCTAGTTGAGATGGAGTAGAACACTACTTGGCTGATTATCGGATAGAATCTCTTGATTCTCTGTTATCGCCTCTCATGATTCGATTCGATCACTTGAAAGAGTCCTATCCGAATCCTCCCAATTGTTCATACTGCCAGTACTCCATACTTAATTAGCATTTTCCTTCACCCAACCTCATCTCTCTCTGTTTTGTGTTTCTGACTACTTTGCATATTTCACATCTGCATTATTTTATATTATTTGTCTATTCCAAAAGGACCCTACAATATTAATATTTTTAAAATCTCCTACATTGCACGGGCTACTACTATATATAAGTGTACGTAGTATTACTATATTTTTAATTAAACGGCTACTAGTATTTTTTTTTAAAAAAATTAAGCATTACACGTCTATAAAGTACAATAGGTAAATTGGTAATTTGGTCTTACAAAGAATGTATAAAAAGATAAGCATTCACTTCATAAAATTACATCCAAACTTTGAAAAGCTTCACAGGGTATATATATATATATATATATGTGTGTGTGTGTGTGTGTGTGTGTGTGTGTGTGTGTGGGGGGGGGGGGGGTGTGTAAATACAATCATAAAAAAATGATTTAAATAGATGATGAACCTGAAATTTATAATGAAACTTGTACTCTTTTGAATGGTAGATTGGCTGCTGTTGATGAAAATTTTGTCCCGAAACTGGCACTTGTATGTATATATATATATATTTAAAAAAATTAATTAATATTATAAAAGTTAATTATATTTATCACCTCACTTCCCCTCCAATCCTCCCAATGTTGGAGGAGAATAGAACCTCTCAAAGTAAGCTATTTTTTCCTCACTAACCTTTCATCTACTTCCCCTCCCCTTCTTAAAAATAATCCAAACGCCATTATAACTACTTTTTCCTTTCCAAACCGTTCACTCACCCTTTAAACCTTCAATTCAAATGAAGACTTAGGGTTGTGCATGAGTTTGGTTGGGCGGAGGGAGAATAAATTTTCAATTAACTTATTTTTGACGGGTGATATTTTTTAATTCACTGCTAATTTATTGAGCATCAAAATTAGTGAGTTGGATTATATTTTTTTACGGTTTTAGTTCACAATTTAGGCGATTTAACTAATTGAAAAGTTATAAAATTTTGAGATTATTTTTTTAATATTTATTTCTCAAAATTAAAATCTAGTGAATTTTCTTAAAAAATATTACAATTAACACGTCAAGCGAAATACCAACTAAAAATAACAGTAATTAAACCAAACCAAATTAATCCATTGTCTCAATCAATTAGGGTCAGTTACAAGAATTCCTTTACGACATTCTACTATGTTAAAGCAATATGTTTAGTTAATTTTAATAGATTCATATTTTTTCTTAATACGACATCTCATGTCAATTTAGGTCAACCTCTTCCTCTAGTTTTTCATTACTTGTGATTTTGTCACTTTTTCTTACTATTTTATCAACTGGTTTACGTTGTATGCATCCAAATCACTTAATCTATTTTTCTCTTAATTGGTTCTCAATTGGTGCAACCTTTACCATTCCACGAATCATTTCATTCATAATTTTATTTTTTTAGTCATACCACACATCCATCCTAATATTCTCATTTTCGCCACACTCATCTTATTTATGTGACCTTTATTAGCAATATAATATTTTGTTCCATATAAAATCACTAGTCTAATAGTTGTTTTATAAAATTTTTCTTTCAATCTTGTAAGTATTCGTCGATAACATAAAACTCTAGAAGTACTCCTCCACTTGAGCCAACCAACTTTGATTCTGTAAGTTACGTCATTTGTAACGTCTCTATCTTTGTTGATAATCGAACCTAGATACGAAAATATTCATTCTTAAGTATTTGCTAAAATTATATTTCATATATTTAGTTTTGTTCCTAATTACTCGCAACTCTTTCGATTCGATTCCAAAGCTTCTCTCCACATTTCTAGTTTAGCGTTAACCACACATCTAGTCTCATCCACTAAGACAATATCATCAGCAAATAACATACACCACGGAACCTCATCTAGAATATGTTTAGTTAATTCATCCATAACTAAGGCAAAGAGATAAGGACTTAAAGCTGATCCTTGGTGTAATTCTATTGTAATTACGAATTCACTTATTTTTCTTGTAAGTGATTTAATTGTCGTGGCGGCTCTATCATATACGTCTTTTATCACATCATTGTAACCATTTGTCACTCCATTTCGCTCTAACACCCACCATATGATATCTTTAGGCACGCTATCATAGGCTTTTTCTAAGTCTATAAAAATCATATGAAAATCTCTCTTCTTTTCTATATACTTCTCTATTAATCTCTTTAGTAAGTGGATTGTTTCCATAGTTGATCTTCCAGGTATAAAATCAAATTGATTCTGTGACACTATTATTGTTAACTTTAGACAATGTTCAATCTCTTTCTCATAATTTTATCGTATGACTCATCAACTTAAAACCTCTATAGTTATAAGAATGTTGAATATGTTGGGATGTGATGAGATGCCCAAACAGATTCTTCAGTTGGCACGTGTCTAGGAGGCTTCTCAAACAAGCCTTGCTAACATGCCATTCTCTGATGGGGATGTATCTACTCACGTATAGTCACACCTTTACACGCGTTGCAGTACGAATGGTTTTTGTAAACATTTGAAGCGACGCACCTTTGCGCATTTAATACGTACGGCGCAACATACACTTTAGAATATGTAGCGTCATAAACGGTCTTCACTAAATACTAACAATTTTTGAATTTATAACACTTTTCGTGCTTGGCCAACACTTGTTGACCTCATACGAGCTATCACCACGCTCAGGTCATAGTTTTTTCAAGCTCGGCATTGTCTTTTAGCTCAGATTGATGCCTACTTACCTAGCAACCATACTGTTTCAATCCTGACAAGTTACCTTAGTCATGATTGCACATTTAATGCAAGGGGTGCATGTCTTGCACGCCGTTCTAAATAAGCTGTTTAGCCTTCCCCATTAGAACCCTTTGGGGTTCTACAAATAAGGGTGGCTCCCATAGCCATTCCTTCCTCATTTGCCTCTTCAACTCTCTTTCTTCGTCTGTGTCATCTCAAGCGACTGCTTCGAAGACCCCTTCTCTCTTCTCTTGTGACCTAGGAAGTTCTTTTCGACTACTAAGGAAGCTTCTCTGGTGACTGATTCATGAGGTAAAGGTCTCTTCGTGTCACTCCCCAAACATCCAGGTCACGCGAAAGCCCACCAAAATACCCATTTAAGAAAATAGGTTTCACAGTTGATAATTAAAAAGTATATCATTTGGATAAAAGATCCCCACAGTTCAACTCTCATAAACTGAAAATATGCATTTCATACATGAATAAACATATTGCCAAAAAGGCGTACAAAACCAGCCTCAACAGGCGTCACATGTGTAAGTACATGTCTCAAAAAGGAAAAACTCCAGCAAGTCTTCTATTACCTCTGCAACTAGGTCAACTCATCATACTCACCTGAAAAGGTTTTACAGTAAAATCCCACACAGTGAGCCGAAGCCCAATAGAACATAGACGATAAAACTGTAAAGCAGGCTATGCAATTATACACACACAAGCTCAACCACGGGAGCCAAAAAGATTTTTCTTCTAAAACCACAAGTTTTTCGTCAGACCATCACACGTCTCAAAAAGGTTTTATCTCATAAAAATCCCACATTTTTCATCCTTCAAACTATGCATATCATCCTAACATATATCATGCCACAGTTAAGGAAAAATCGTAAATAAAACAGTAAGCTCCACTCAGGCCACTCAGTTGAGGAAAAAGATATAAATGTAGTCCTATGTACCGACTCTGCCACGTCGACAAAGGTAACAACTATAGACTCTCGTCCATTACCCTCGACCCATAAGTTTAGTAATGACAAGTTCTATACGGAGTTACAATAATAACGCCATTAACGGAGGCAACCGACTTAGTTTACGGGGTCACACCCGAAGGCACTAAGCACCCACACAATCACTTAGTTTACGGGATCACAATCCGAGGGCACTAAGCACCCACCAACCTTGTTTACGAGGATTAACCCGAAGGCACGTAGGAACCTACTCTACGCTCATTTTCAGAGTTACACCGAGGAGCAATGGAAGCCCAACTCAACACACATACTGTCACGGTACATCTATGGAGAACATTTTAAAACCCCCGTAGCTCAACTACGAAAACCCGTAAAAAGATTTATACAACACATGTATAAAAAGAGATCCAATCCATCAAGTTGGAGATCTAAAACCATTTCCAACAAAACGTTTAATAGGTGAGTCTCAACCCCGCGGGTTAGCTCCAAACCTCCAAAAGCACGTTTTTCACCCGATTTCACAAAACACCTTATTTTTAAATCTTCTTTTGAAAACCACGGATACCACGTACCCGAAATATGCATACTACCGAGAAAATGCGTAAAAACCCACTTTTATCCAAAAATCACTGTTTAAAAATGTAAACAATATTTTATGCATTTCTACCCGATGAAAGCAAGTATAACTGCATATAACACCCTCATAACAGTAGTAGGTCTAGAATCCTACCTCGGAGAGTCAAGAACTCGACGTCTCAAAACTGAATGCGTTAGAACGAGAATCCGATCGGATGGATACGAAGCCCTCGGCCCTGATAGCAAGGATCCACGAAGGAATCAACAACAAACCAAGCCCCATGCCCTAAAAGCTAGAGAGAAGGAGGAGAAAAGGGGTTTTTTTAGGTCTGAAAAAAGGTTTTATCTCAAAACACCGCTACTGGAGCTTTTATAGAAAACCAAAAATAGCACTGTTCAGTCGATCGAACTAGTGAGTTTACAAGGTCAGGGTCTCACACTTCGCCCCTCTTTTATTCTGGTTTGATGCATGCTTCATTTATCTTGATATGTGAGACCCTGACTCGTTTTTTTTGGCATTTTTTGACGCGTGTTTATCGTTTTCATTACAACATGTTTATATGCATTTTTATGCATGATCGAGTTTAGATATGCATGTGGGGTAAGTTTTCGGGGCTGTTGGGCGTTGTGGTGCGAATTTTTAAAAAGAATATTTTCGTGATCTATAAATATCTAGCCTTAGATATTTTGTTGGAGATATTTTCAAAACATAGAGGCTAAGTTTCCTTTTTTCTAAACCAAATGCTCTGCGAATCCGTAGTATCCTCGTGGTGGGCTATGCTTTCATCCGAACAGAATTTATTCCGGTGAAGTTCGATTTTGCACATGGTTCGAGGCTTCGAGTTCTTTGACTTATCAAGGTAGGATTCTATACTCTCATGTCTTATAAGGGTGCTGCGTATAATCGTGTGTGTTTTTGTATAAAACTATTTTTTGGTTGATTTTGGTTAGATGAAATAGGGTTTCGAGTGTTTCTTTCGAGGTTTTGTGGTAGTTTTGGGTTTGTGTATGTCAGTGGGTTGAAAAAGGGGTGTTTGGTTGGTTTAATTTGGGGCTGGAAAGCTTTTTTCGTCGCTAGGATTTGCTTTCTGTCGCCGTTTAGCCGTCTGGTTTGAAAATTTGAATCTATTGCTTTTGTGTCGACACTTTTTCTGTTTGTGTTGTCTATGCTGTGGTTGTTTTGTGTCGACACTTCTGCTGTTGGTGTCGACCCTTTTTTCTCTCTGCTTGTGTTGACTCTCTGCTGTTGTTTTGTGTCAACACTTTTTTTTTTGTGTTGACACTTTTGCTGTTTGTGTTGACCCTTTTTTTTTAGTCATGTTGGGGCCTTGAGGGTTTCTTTTGGTCGTGTAGTGATTTTTCGGTCGATTGAATTATGTGGTTCTATAGACTGGATTCATGAAGAGGGGTGTGGGTCGTTTCTTGTTGTGGTTGATCGTGGTGGGGCCGTGGTGGTTTGTTTCTTTGTGGTCGTCCTCGGGGGTGACGTAGGTTAGTTAATTGTGGTGTTTGTGCATAGTTGGGTGCAGGCGTATTTGGGTCTATGGTTCTTTTCTTAAAAATGGGGTTTTGGGAAAAGATGGGATTTATGAGAACGTTGGTGAGAACCATTTTGTGGGAGGTTTGGTGTTAACCTTTAGTTAGGTCGTGTTCTATAAGTTTGTTGTTTGTGTTGAGTGTGTGGCTTGTGGAGTCGTGATGGGTTGTATGGCGTCGGTATGTGGAACATGGTGGTTATACGTGCTTTTGTGCTTATAAACTCTGGTTTATTCGTGTCTTTAGCTGAGATGTCCTTACTTAGTTTAAGCTCTTTATTGTTATTTCCACTATATACTGTGTGCTAATGTATTCTCCTCCTTTTGTAGCTTCCTTTACCAACACCTTGGCGAGTAAAGATCGACAGGTTCGTGTTATCAACCATACACACCTGAACACGTCCTCGAATTCAATCGCAACATTCAAAGTTTTTCTTGATTGCTCGGTAGAGTTCCTATCTGAATAGAGGAGATCGGCATTCGTTTGGTGCCCCATAAATAAGCCTAGAGCACTGGTGCCTCATCTTTTAGTGCAGCTTCTGTTTCTCCGTCTTTACTAACTAAGCTAACAATTCCAATCAGAGAAGCAATCACCATGCCGCCTCGTCGTCTCTCCACACTTATCTTCGGGAGCCAGGCTCCCTAAACCTTGCTAAGCAGCAGCTAGGACCCAAGGACAACCATGTCTTTAGGGACGCGCTCACAGATGCCTTTAATCGCTGCACCTCTCCTACCCCTTCGTAAAGAAGGCCTGCGCAGATTGATATTACTGAGCGGGCTAACAGACGTCCAAGTAGTGGGATTCAAACCCAACTGACTTTAGGGGCCATGACGGACATAGCCCTGGTCAGGGAGGAAGAGCCCTTTGTTTTCTTGTCGCGATATCGAGGTCAGCCTGCCACTTGGCTGCATTCAGCTATGGAAAGCCACAACGTGGCTTGGGCCCTTGCCAAGAGCTTGGCCCTCCCAAAATACAAGGAGGTGTTCGAGAAAATCCCCAACCACACCATTATGAAAAAAGAGGCCCAAAACATGGTCGTGGTAAGTTGTCTCATGCTATACCCCTTTTTCCTTTTAGAAATAGTTTACTCATTGCACTTGGACTGACCCCTTTTCCACTTTATAAGGGTTACAAATGGCCTTGGAGAGGGCCACCTGTGGCTTTGGCATTTATGGGTCATTTTGAAAAATGGTCAAAAATAAGAAATTCAAAAAATATTTAGAAAAATATTTTAACATCTTGAAAATTAAATTTTGAAAACCCCTTTTGTTGAAAATAGAGTTACCACTTAGTTTTTGAGAAAAATTAAGAAAAACAAAATTAGCTACTGATCTTTAAAACGATAACAAGAGAAAGAGGGTTCGGGGGCTAAGATACGAATCGGGAAAGGTGTTAGACACTCCATTCGCCAAACCTTAAGGTTGGCCTCTACTAATCATCATTGGTTCTTTAATAGAATTTATTAAATGCATGCAAATAAAAAAAATAGAGATAAAGAGAGAACATCCAAAATTAAATATAAAAAAATACATAAGATATGTACATAGCACTCCAAATTAGAGCAAATAAAGAAAAAAAATTCTAAATCCTAAATCCTATTGCATGCAATTTTTATCTAAATGATATATGAAATATACCCATATGCAATATTTACAAAAATAAACTAAACTATCATGATTTTCATAGAAGAACAAAAATATGATTGAAAATGCTAAAATTACCTAAGCATGGGTTATTGATAAAATAAGTTAAACTATTCTAAACATGCACTCTAAAGAAAGTAACCAAAACATGTATATTACAAAAGTTAACATTAAAGAAAAATTAAATGTAAAAAGATGCATACAAATTAAGAGAATTCTTATTAACAAATAAAATGAGAATTTTATAACAAAGAGAATTTTTAAAGAAAGAGGAAATAAGGAAAGAGTTTATGAGAAAAACATATTAAATGAAAAGAATAGAAAATGTTATTAAATAAATGAAAGAGACAATCTAATTATTTACATTTTTAAAAAGAAATAAAAGAAAAAGAAAACAAAAGGAAAAAACATTACACTAATGTTAATGAAATGTAGCTTAAAAAGACTTTTTTGATTTTTTATTGGTTTAATGACATGAAAAAAATGACGACAAACAAAAAAAAGAAAATAAAGCTAATAATAATGGAAATAAAAAAGAAAAAGCTAGAAAAGAAAGTTATATTAACATTAAAAGGAAAACAAAAATGAAAAATAAATGCTAGAAAATGAACATTGTTATTGAAGAAAAGAAAATGAAATAGGACATTAGAAATGAAAATAAAGTTACATTACAAGAAGAAGAAAGAAGAAATAAAATGCTAAAAGGAAGATTACATTACTATAAAGAAAAGAAAAAAAAATGGGAGGAGAAGAAAAAGAAGACAAATGCTTGAAAATTAAATTTATACTAATAAAAGAAATTAAACAACATTAAAATAGAGAGGGGAAGGAAAAGAAGAGAAAAAAAATCTATTAAAAGAGTACTAAACTAATGCTTAAAAGAAAATGACATTAAATATTACAAGAAAAGAAAAGAAAATAAAAATGAATGCTAGTAAGAAAAATTAAACTAATGCTAGAAAGATAAAAAAAATTAAAAATAATTATTTGACTTAAATGTGAAAATAGTATTAATTATTACATTCACATGAATGTAGGTGCACTATTATAACAATTAACAATATTATAAAATTGTAATTGGCCAAAATATATTAGCACCATTTAATGTATAATGACAATGCGCTTAAGTGTGAAAGTGCAAATTAAGCAATTAATTTGAAAGACTAAATTCAACGAAATAAATTAAGTAATAAATAATGTTAATTACGTAAATAAAAAAAATGTACAAATTAAAATTAAAAATTAATCCGATCACTCCAAAAGAGAGAAAGTGGAGTTTAGAAATATCGGGGATCTAACCAAAATACCTAGATTGTCGGGAAATTCTCAAGTTGGGAATGTGCTCCAATAGGTTGGTCCTCAAGTAGTGATCCAATGAAGGCTTCAATGTAGGCGTCGGAGGTTCGAATCTCAGTATTTTGGCAGGATTTTGGCCTAGGGACTTGAAATTACTCGACAACTCAGCAGAGGTTCTCTCACTAAACCTCTCACTAATTTTCTCTCATTGAAAACGTACCAGAGGTACGGTATTTATAGAGTTCATCAACCAATGAGATGTTGCCACGTTTTGGACACGTCAGGCCATTTGGAGTTGGCGGTCGCCACAATGCAAGTTGGCAGTCGCCATGTTTTTGAAAGGTTCCACAAAATTCTATGGCGGTCGCCGTAATGGGAGTTGGCGGTTGCCATAATGAAAGGTGGCGGTCGCCACATTTGGCTAGGATTTTCAAGAGGTTTTATTGGCGGTTGCCACAATAAACATGGCGGTCGTCTTACTTGGGTAGCAAGTTTCGATGGTTCGTCAAAATTTCATTGGTTTGAAGGTTTCGAGTTCAAATACCGAGCTTGAATCACTTTCCGAGAATCGTACTGGGAAACTTTTTCACCTGTTTTCATTATCGATTTTGCCTAAGATTAGGCGGGGTCAAATTGGGGTGTCTATGGTTGCCCCTATTTGATATAACTTGCATAGCAATGCGTGAAGCAAGTTATATCAAAGATTCAGAGACAACAACCATTTGACCGAGCCGTCAATCTTAGGCTACAAACATACAAGCATGCACATGATGTTGGTCGTACTCGAATTTTCATCGAGCTGCCTACATACCCCCTTTTGCTAGGAATCAGACCAGAACGTAGTTCACGGGGCGAAATGTGAGATGCAATGATAATAGATATGATGCACAACAAGTATAGTATAATGCAGATATAACGCGAGTCAGTTTAAGGTCATGATGAAGACCTACGAGTCAGTTTATGGTCATGAGATGGACCGATGAGTCAGTTTAAGGTCGTGAGGAGGACCGAGTTAATTTAGGGTCATGAGGAGGACCGACGAGTCAGTTTAGGGTCGTGAGGAGGATCGAGTCAGTTTAGGGTCATGAAGAGCACCGACGAGTCAGTTTAGGGTCATGAGGAGGACTGATGAGTCAGGTGTCAAATTAGTAAGTTAAGTCAAGATTTAAGAATGTGGGACTTAGAATTAGGTTTATCAAAAGCGAAATTGAAAATAATCAGAAGCCAGGCCACGGCTGAGAATTTTGATTTATCGGGAAGAAAGATTCGCAGTTAAGACCTAAAAATCGGAACAAGGCGCGAGATAAAAATAACTAAAAGCCAAGTTACGGCTTAAAATTAAATTTGTCCAAAAAGAAAGATCGTGAATTAATAAGTCGAGTTAAGACCTAAAAATTAGGAACGAGCCGCGAGATAAAAGTAATTAAAAGCCAAGTTATGGCTTAAAATTAAATTTATCCGAAAGAAAAGATCGTGAATTAATAAGTTGAGTTAAAAATCTAAAAATTCGGAACGAGGCGCGAGATAAAAGCAATTAAAAGCCAAGTTATGGCTTAAAATTAAATTTGTCCGAAAGGAAAGAACGTGAATTAATAGGTCGAGTTAAGACCTAAAAATTCGAAACGAGATGCGAGATAAAAAATAATTAAAAGCCAAGTTACGGCTTAAAATTAAATTTGTCCGAAAGAAGAAATCGTGAATTAATAGATCGAATTAAAACTTAAAAATTTGGAACGAGGTACGAGAGAAAAAATAATTAAAAGTCAAGTTACGACATAAAATTAAATTTGTCCGAAAGGAGAAGATACCGAACTAATATAAGGGTTTAAAACACAAAATTATATTTATTATTATTATTATTATTATTATTATTATTATTGTTGTTGTTGTTGTTGTTGTTATTATTATTGTTTTTTTTAGAATTATTTATAGATACACAAAAATTTTCTCGAAGTATTTTTAACAAACTTCCGAGATCATAAAATTATTTTTGAAAAAGTTCTAAAAGTTATTTTTGGAAACACACATAAAATAAATATTTTAAAGAAAAGTAATCAAAATTTTATGTTTTCTAAAAAGAAAATAAAATAAATAAAATAAAAATAAAAACCATTTTTGCTAAAACAAAAAAAAATTGGATAAATGAAATAAAACAGAGATAAACACGACACATATTAAGAAGGCCCTAAATAGCCCCCTTATCCCTAAAAAGGCATTATGGCAAGTTGGCGTAGGACCGCCAACTTTGGAGTTGGCGGTCGCCTAGATGGGATTGACGTGACGGTTGACATGTAAGCGGGCGCTAAGACGAAACCTCTCGGACAAGGCGGCCACCGGGTAAAAAAGTCCCTTCGACATGGCGGTCGCCAAGTGTCGGTAGGGAAACCTGGTGGTTGCTCACTATAGAAGTGGCGACCGTCATCTTGGGACGCGCACCAGGCCTTTTAAGGCGCGGAAGATGGCTTCATTCTCCCATTCCTACTCTTTCTCTTGCGTTTATGTTCTCTCTCGCCCCTCTCCATCCTCTTATGCTTCCAAGCTTTCCTTTTCTCTTTTCTTGCTTCTTAGCTTCTCTTGCTTTCTTCTTGCTTCGCAAGATGTTTACCCTTCTTTTCATGATCCTGTTCCTCTTTATGGCAGGCAAGGGCCAGGGGAACGATGATCTTGGGGCACAACAGGGCCCCTCTGCCACTAGGGACTCCTCCATGGGTGTCCCTCCTACTAGTGGGGTTACTTTTACGCAGCCCACTGCTGCGATGGACGCTCTTGTTCTCGAGGCGGAGCTTGCCTCCCGTCATGTTGCCGAGGAGACACGAGCAGCGGCTGCGGCGCAGGCAGCTGTTGATGCTGCTACTGAGGCCGCGGTGGCTAACTTCTTGGATCCCAATGCTGGAGAGGGCCACATGGCGCCCTTTGACCCGCACACCTACGCTCCACTATCTCATTGCGTAGTTTCACGTGGAATGAGACGCTATGAGCCTCCTTACGATGCGGTTGCTGCCGACGTTCTTCTGCGAGAGCCTGACCACCACATGTCTCGTCGACGCCCATCGGTAAGTATCATGTCCCTACTGTTTTAATACCAAAGCACGAAATATCAAACGTAGACCCATGCCTAGGATCCCCCATATGATGACGATGATGATATTGATGATTTATTTTGATGTGTTGAATGATTTTGATGATGTGAATGTTGATTGATGGAGATTAAAACAATAGAGACACTATAATTTTTGAATAAACAGTGAAAATGGGGTAGTTATTTTAGTGCAACGCACAAGAAAAAAAAACCTGAAAATTAAGGGGGGGAATTTTTGTTTTTGTTTTTGGGGCATGAAAACAAAAAGGGGGTGATTGTCAGAAATTCTAAAATGTTTAGAGGCAATTTTGTCAAAAATTTTAAAATTTGGGGTAAATGTTTCTTCAAACTTTTAAAAATTGAGGGGGCATTTTTAGAAAATTTTTTGGAATCCTTAGAAAATTTGGAAAGAATCTTAAAAAATTGGAGCAAATTTTAAGAGAAATCCTGAAGAATTTTTAGAAATCTTTAAAAAAATTTAGAAAATTTTGAGAAAAATTTTAAAAAAATTTTAGAAATTTTTAGAAAATTCTAGAAATTTGAGAAAATTTTTAAGAAAATCATAGAAATTTTTAAAAAATCCTAGAAATTTGAAAAAAATTTTAAGTAAATTCTAAAAATTTTTAGAAAATCCTAGAAATTTTAAGAAAGATGCTATAAGATTGAGGAAAATTTTAGAAATTTGAAGAAAATTTTGAGAAAATCTTTAAAAAATTTCGAAAGTCCTACGAATTTTTAGAATTTTTAGAGTTTTTTTTAACACAAAAAGATAGAGATTTGCCTAATGCACTAGGGCTTATGGTGCTTAGTTTTCTAGGGCTTGAGAAAACCGAATAGTCGTCACTTACACACGAACCTAGGGTTTTGATTTCAGATATTTCTTTGCGCTTGTGCTCACCTGATCTATTCTTTGCATATCTTTTATTTGTCCTCTCTTCACAGGCTGGTCACGACGTTCGAGGTTTCGGAGGTTTAGCCTTCGGGAAGGTGTTAGAGTGGTATGATGCCCTCTCTGCTCCCAGCCAGGCTTATATTGATGCCTCCGGCTTTGTGCGCTTCATACCCTTATTGGGTATGACGACCAACGACAGGGTCTGGCTGACGGCCCTAGCAGAGCCATGGTGGGATACCACCAATACCTTCCACTTCACCACATTTGAGGCTACTCTGACGCCTCTGGACTTCGTGCTAATTACTGGTATCTAGGTGGGCGGTGCCCCTGTTCCATTTGATCCCACCATTGCGTAGTCTGCTGATGCCCTGATGTACTTCCTTGGGGCCATTCCGGCGCAGATGGATAGAGACCAGGTCCGATATACCTAGTTTTTTGACCTTTTTCGACACTTCTAGTGCACCGAGCCCCGCCATTATGAGTGGGTCGCCCGGGACTTTCTTATGTATTTGTTCAGTACCTCCTTATTTTTGAACAAGGAGAACACCGTTCATTTATACTACTTGGGCGGCCTGGCTCGTCTTGACCGGGTTGCTTCTTACGACTGGGGAGGCGCTGCCTTGGCTACTCTCTACAGCTTCATGCGGACCTTGACCCGGTTCCCCCAGGAGCTCAACATCGGGGGATACTGGAGGGTCTGGGAGATATGATTTTGTTTCGCGGTTCTTCATCTATTTCTGTTATCTGTTATTTCTGCTTGCTGACATCTTCTTCTTTGCAGTTATGGACCTATGAGTTCCTCGAGCTTCACATCCCGGCGAACTCTATGGAAGTCCCTCTGGTTATTCCCCGTGCAGCCTGGTGGTCCTGTGGGCTGAAGGGGAAGAAGGCCGGAGGGAAGGACCTTGACCGATTTCGGATGTCTTTGGACCGGCTGACCCCTGACCAGGTTCTTTACTTACCATTTAATACACTACTTTCTATATTATACTGCTTACTACACTATTCACTGTTCTGCACCGCACTGTTCTTTATTCCATTCTCTATACTGCCCTGGGCACTGATTACTGCACACTGTTCATCATACTGTATGTCTTTCTGTTCTTTGCATTGTACTGTACTTTGAACTGTCGCATTTCCACTGGGATGTCTGAAGAGGCGTAGAGGATCGGGCCGGCTGCAAGTGACTGATCGAGTGGTTCGAGGCATATCCTGTTGGAGGGCCCATTTGGGCGGGAGCACTATCTGGGAGAGCGAGTGGTTCGCCAGTCACTTGGCCTAGATCACTTTTGGATCCTGGTGGTTCCTTCGGCCTGTATGCGCTGGACTGAAGATCTGGGCCCTGTTGACCTGCTGCTGGAGACAGTGGGGACCCCGGCTATGGAGCTGCTTGTAGCGGAGGGAGATTATACTGCCTGGGCCTGGGCTCATCTGATGGGACTACTAGGACCTGGCCCGGTTGCCCCAGGAGGTAGGAGGCGAGGATAGGCACCAGAGGCTGCTGATATTGGTGCTGCTGATGCCGCTGCATGTGCTGCTGGAGCTGCTAGTGGAGCTGCTAGTGGAGTTCTTGGTGGAGTTAGAGCTGCTGGTGGAGTTGCTGGTGGAGTTGGGGCTAGGGCTGTTGAGGTACCTTGGATGGTGTCGTCCTTCATTGCTCAGTATCCTTTTGATATCCCCGTCCCGGTTCCTCCAGCCCTGGAGTTCGGCCAGAGCATGCCCAGGTTTGACTCTTTTCTCACTATTTCCTTTTCTTCTTTCTTTATTCGTAAACTGCTCAGTTCTGTTTTATTTCTTGACAGACAGATAGGTTTGGCTGGATCGCCTTATGCTAGTGGTGAGCAGCCTGAGGACCCTTGTCCGTCAGCAGGATGCAGCCTTACATGCAGCTAGGGTTCCATTCGTTCCCTTACCAGTGAGTATCTCTTCTTGTGCATTGTTATTATATTTGTACTTTATTCTTATTCCTGCTTCTCTTTTCAGGCTCTGGTAGCTATTTTCGGTGTAGTACCGCCACCGGCCCCTGCTCAGCGTCTTGCCCCAATTCTGGCATGCGGTCGTGGTTCCCGCCTTCTTCCCGAGCGCATCTTCGAGGATCTGTTTCTTCTGCCCGGAGCCGCTCTAGAGTTGTCTCCTCCTTCTCTGACAGTGACGACAGTGATGAGTGCGACAGACTTTTCGAGGATGATAGCTCGGAGGAGGTCGGTCCTTCTTCCCGCCGAGTTCGCCCGAGGCATGAGTGAGAGAGAGAGCCTCCCCCCCTTTCCCAGTTTTTTTTATCTTTCTGATACACTTATTTTGATGGGCCTGCGTGCCTCAATTTGACACATTTGACATACACTTACTTGATCCATGGGCCTGTCTGCCCCAGTTTACTATTTTATTGGGCCTAGGTGCCCCAGTATTACTTTGCTACTTTTTCATGCACTTTGGGCCTTCGTGCCATTTATTACTTCACATGTTGCATGACTTTCCTTTATTTGCTGCTCAAACTATCTTGGATGCATAATTCAAATGACACGACTAATGTAGATCTTCACATGTGCCCCAGTATTACTTTGCTACTTTTTCATGCACTTTGGGCCTTCGTGCCATTTATTACTTCACATGTTGCATGACTTTCCTTTATTTGCTGCTCAAACTATCTTGGATGCATAATTCAAATGACACGACTAATGTAGATCTCACAAACTGAAAATTGACCCACCCGCCATGTTAAAACATGGCGGTCGCCATAATATAACATGGCGGTTGCCACTTTCCCAAAATATTTACCTGGCGGTTGCTTGTTTCAACATGGCGGTCGCTTGGTCAAAGAAATGATGTCACTGTACTATGCTTTTTAGAGTTAGCGATCGCCAATTCCAAGACGGCGGTCGCCACTTTGAATGGGCCTTTTACCGAAATTTCAATTTCTTGCCTTTTTGGCCTTATAAGTACTGACCTGGAGGCTCCATTTGCTGTTACTCCGGCTCAAATGGCTTCTCCTCTTTCTTTATGGATTGAAGCATTTTCTCATATTGAACTTTTGAACTTCACCCCATTTGCCCTGAATGCTCTTTTCTCACTGAGGATCGTGGAAGTTAACAGTCCCTTATTGTCAGCTGCTGCTCAATTGTGGGATCTGCAGTCTCAGGTCTTTCGATTTGGCCTTGAAGAACTCTGCCCCACTGTAGAGGAGTTTGCTGCCATTTTGGACCTGACTCCGTAGAGTTTCGTTGTTGTTCCCACTCCCTTTCTTTCTGCTCGGCGGCAGGTGGTGCAACTCTGTGGTCTATCTAGAATGGAAGCTTCCCTTCTGATATCAAGTGACTGTCTCGACATTCCCTGGATTATTGATAGGTTTTGCCCTACCGGTGACCCCAGTGACCTTGGTTTTTAGTTGCGGCGACGCTATGGGCTTTGCTTCTGTCTTCTTGCTCAGTATCTACTTATTTCTTCTGATGGACGAGTTAGTTGTGCCCTAGTTGACATTACTGGTCAGATGTGGATGGGAAAGGACTTTGTGCCCCTTGTTTTGGCCGAGACACTGCTGGACTTAGACGCTTTTCATCGTGGTGAAACCACCACCTTTGCTGGCAGCTCCTTACTTCTTCAGGCAAGCCCAACATCTTTCTCTGTATCAAATTCATTATCATACTACAAAGCCTTTCTCTTACTGTTCTAACTCTTGCTACAGATCTGGATGATGGAGAAGGTGAACCTTGTATAGAAGCCTCCCACTGATAGACACAACACCGCTACTTTCCTTTACCGCCCCCGTTATCAGATACGTGACACCGAGGCAGCTTGGTGACAGTATCTTTCCTCTCTGACGGGCCCAGACATTACCTGGCAGTGCTCTTGGTGGCGGATCCCTGCCATGACTTTGACTACTATGGATCATCATGGGGTTCTGCTGGTCGGCCTACGTCAGACTACCTTCTATTACCCCCATTGGATCATGCGGCAGTTTGGTCGCAATTAGATTATCTTCCCCAGCATTCGAGGCCGTCTGTTCTCATCCATACAACGGGCTTCATTTCTGTCATCATATCAGGATGCTTGGCCATCTCGCTCATTGATGGAAATGCATGAGTTGCAGTGTTCCGATCTTTCTACTGAACACAAGACATGGCTGATGCAGGATCGGGAGAAGAAAGATAAAGAAGAAGGAACACAAGCAGCAAAAAGAAGGAGAACTTGAGGCCTCTTGCTTTGTTTCAAAATTTTTGTAGTTTTTCCTTATTTTGTTTGTAAAGTTTGGGACTTGCATGCCCCTCCTTTTATTTAAAATTTTGTAATCCTGATCGAAGTAATGACAAACTCCCACTTTATGTTTAAGATGGTTTAAATTTATCCAAAATTTTAATGACTTTATTATCAGAATCCAGAAATTAATTTGCACTGGTCTTACTCAGATTCAAAGATGGTTAAAAACAAAGAATGTGGTCGGACTTATTTTAAAGAAGCTGCCTACGTATCCCAAAAAAGGAAATCAGACCATAACAAAGTTCGGGCTCAATTGTTTCTCGGGTGTTGACACTCTTCTTTTGGGATGCCCTAATTTTTGCCAAGGTCGCCCTTTCGGGTTTTTGGCCTTGCAGGCTGCTCTAACTTTTGCTTGAGTTACCTTTTTCGATTTTTGACTCAGCGAGTTTTTATTTTTATCTCATTTTTACCTCAGAGATAGTATTTTTTGAGTTGATCGAGGTTAACTGGAGTGGAGAACACAATGCCATCCAAGTCCGTAATAATGACTGCACCACCGGTCATGATGGTTTTGATTAGAAACGGTCCGACCCAGTTTGGCTTGAACTTGCATCTCGGGTCAAAGATAGGAGCTCTGATTTCTTTAAAAACCAAATCTCCTTCTCTGAGGTCCCGGGTCTTAACCTTCTTGTTGAATACTCGAGCTATCCTCCTCGGGTAACCTTGTACATGAAACAGAGCTTGCAGCCTTCTTTCGTCAAACAAAAGAAACTCTTTCATCCGATTTCTCTGCCATTCTTCTTCTGAGATATTGGCCTCAGCCACTACTCTTAGTGAAGGGATTTTCACCTCGATAGGAAGTACGACTTCCATCCCATACACTAGAGAGTATGGCGTCGTTCCTGTTGAAGTTCGGATTGACGTTCGGTATCCCCAGAGTGCAAATGGTAGATATTCCGGCCAATCTTTGTGTGAGTTGATTGTCTTTTGCAAGATTTTCTTAATGTTCTTGTTTGCTGTCTCGACTGCTCCATTGGTCTGCGGTTGATATGGCGAGGACTTATGAGCCACTATCTAGTATTCTTCGAAAAGATCCAAGATCTCTCCTTGAAAATGTGAATCATTATCTGAGTAATTTCATGTGGGACCCCGTATCGGCAAATGATGTTTTGCTTGATAAACTTTGCAACATAGGAGGCCTTCAATACCAAGTAGGAAGCTGCTTCTACCCACTCGGTAAAATAATCAATGGCCACTGAGATAAACTCATGCCCATTGGATGCCTTCGTTGTTACTCTGCCAATCACATCAATGCCCCATACTGAGAACGGCCATGGTGACGTTAGATTATACAGGTGGGATGGGGGAACATGCATAAGATTTGCGTGAATCTGACACTTATAACATCTCCTCACAAACTGGATACAATATGTCTCCATTGTCATCCAAAAGTATCCATGTCATAGGATTTTTTTAGCAAACATATTTCCGCTCATGTGTGGCCCACAGACACCTGCATGTATTTCTTTCATCAGTTCTTGACCTTCTTCTGCGTTCACGCACAGCTTGTTGACCATAGAATGTCCTCGTTTGTGTAGTCTACCACCGCAAATGACAAATTGCGCGAATAGTCTTCGTATTGCCCTTTTGTCCTTTTTGCTGGCAAACTTTGGATATTCTCCCTTCTCTACAAAGTTCTGAATGTCAACGTACCATGAAAGTTTGCAAGTGCTAATTTCAATAGCGGCTGTCATCTCATATGCCGGCTTTCTCTTCTACTCAATTATCAAAGGTCTCATCCGAACTTCAGGTGGTATGTCTATCATGGACGCTAGGGTGGCCAGTGCATCGGCGAACTTGTTCTGCAGTCTTGGTACATTAGTGAAAATTGCCGATTCAAAGCATGGTATCCACTTTTCCAGTTCTTGATGATAGAGAATCAAAGTTACATCTCTGACCTTCCATTCTCCCCTAGCTTGTGAAACCACTAGTGCTGAGTCTCCGATGACTTCCAGCTTCCTTGCCCTTAGTTCTAAGGCTGCCTCCAATCCAACTAAACATGCTTCATACTCAGCCTGATTGTTGGTGACCTCAAAATTGAGCTTCAATGATAAGGGGACATACGATTCACCGGGAGTGACAAGAAGGACTCCTATTCCATAGCCATATTGATTGGATGCGCCATCAAAATATAGAGTCCACTTGTCATCCCCGACTTTCATCAGTTGTTCATCGAAAAACTGGATTTCTTTTTCTTCGTCCCCTTCAATTGGTTGGTCGGCCAGGAATTCCACCACTGCTCTGCCCTTGACTGACTTTCGAATGACATACTGAAGATCAAATTCATATAACAGCAGCAACCATCGAGCCAACCTTCATGTCAGTGCTGGCTTTTCAAATAAGTATTTCAATAGATCCATCAAGGAGATGATATTTACTGTGCAAGACAACATGTAGCGTCTTAGTTTTCGAGAGGCCCAAACCAAGGCCCAGTATATCTTCTCCAGTGGCGTGTACCGTATTTTTGACCTGGTCATCCTCTTGCTTAAGTAATAGACAGCTTTTTCGACTCCAGTTTCACTTTCTTGTGCCAGCATACATCCCATAGTTGAGTCAGTTACTAACAAGTAAAGAATCAGTGGCCTGTAAGGTTCGGGAGGAACTAGAATAGGTGGATTTTATAGGTATTATCGTACGGCATCAAAGGCGTCTTGGCATTTATGATCCTACTCAAACTTGACTCCCTTCTTTAGCAGGTGGAAGAGCGGCTCGCAGGTAGTTGTCAGCTTTGCGATGAATCGACTGACAAACTGGATTCTTCCCAGAAAACCCCTAACTTCCCGCTCGGTCTTCGGATGAGGAATTTCTAAAATTACCTTGATCTTCGAAGGATCTACCTCGATACCTCGTTGAGTGATCATAAATCCAAGCATTTTCCCAACAGTAACCCTGAAGGCACATTTTTGTGGGTTGAGTCGCATCTTGTACTTTCGGATCCTCTCGAAGAACTTTCGCAGTGCTGTGATGTGGCGATCTCGATCCTTAGACTTTACTATCATATCGTCCACGTACACTTCAACCTCTTTATGTATCATGTCATGTAGTAAGGTACTGGCAGCCCTTTGATATGTTGCCCCCACATTCTTTAGTCCGAATGGCATCACACGATAACAACAATAGGTTCCCCAGGGTGTAGTGAATGTCATATTTTCTCTATCTTCGGGATCCAACAAAATCTGGTTGTATCCGGAGAAGCCATCCATAAATGACAACAAGGTGTGCCTCATTGTACTATCAAGCAAGACATCAATGTGTGGTAGTGGAAAATCGTCTTTCGGGCTAGCCTTGTTGAGATCCCAAAAATCCACGCAGACTCAGATTCGACCGTCCTTCTTTAAAATCGGTACGATGTTGGCTACCCATTTCGGATACTCGGTTACCATCAGAAATCCAGCGTTGATCTGTTTGGCAACCTCTTCCTTGATCTTTAAAGCCTATTCTGGCCGGATCCGTTTTAATTTTTGTTTGACCGGTTTAGCATCGGGGTATAGAGGGATATGGTGCTGGACAATGTCAGGATCAATTTTGGGCATATCCTCGTAAGACCATGCAAACACATCTTTGAATTCTTTTAATAAAGTTATTAATTGTTCTTGTTCAAGTAAGGATAAAGAAGAACCAATTTGAACATTTTGCAGGTTAAATTCATCAATGAGATTTGTTGACAAAGTTTCTTCAATTATTGGTTGGGCACGCATTTCTTCTTCTCTTTTTATTAAAATTTTTATTTCTTTGGAAATATCCTCGTCGAATTCAGAATCGTCAGAAAGCGTATGAAATAATTCAAACAAAGCAGAGTAACCAGAAACCTTATTCATTTCAATAAAAATAGAGGGGATTATAAACTCGATGGTAAAAGCTGGGAGAGGAGCACTAACAGATGTGCTCTCGATTACAAATTTCGACTCAAACTTGGACTCAAGATAGACAACCTGCGTATTACAAAACTCGAGGGTCCAATTTTTCACTTCTTTTGCAGTTGCATTGACGATAAGCTTGGTGCAATCGGCTGGTGCGCCAAAATCCATTATGAAACAGTTCTGATCAGTCACTTGCAGCTGAGCCATCTCCTCGTTAAACAGCATTCCCATGTCGGCACCATCAAACTTGTCAGCCTAGTCTTCCTCCCGGACCTTCTTTCCTTCTTCTTTCCCTTCCACTGTCTCCTCCTCTTCCGTGTCAGACAACAAATGGCTGAAGAAGATCTCCAACCCCGGCAGGTTTTGATTGGTTTCCTCGTCGACCCACGGCTTTGGAAAGACACAATACGGGAAATCCTTCCCCTTCCTTGACGACGTACCCATTGAGCGTCCCGGAATAAATGGCCTTTCACCCCCTTCTAGGCCCTTTTAGATCTTCTTTCGTTGGCTCATACCCAAGACCAAAACAGTGCGAAGTCAGCAATACCAGAATGGGTGCCGGGATTCCCTGCAGTTTACGTCCCAATCCCATACTTGGAAAGAAGGACATTTTCCTCATTATTGTTACCGCTCGTGGGTTGACATATCTTTCTTCTTCATTCATCAGCATCTGAACAACCTGTTCTTCATCAAACTAAAAACTACTGAGTAACACATCATCTTCACTATGCTGAACTTCCAACAGAGTTGTGCCCTCTCCTCCTCTCGGGAGGTGAATGCTGTCTTCTCCATAGATAGTCAAAACTGCCCCGTTCTTTATCAATTTTAGTTTTTGGTGAAGGGTAGACGGTACTGCCTGGACATTTGGGTCATGCAGCCACTGCCTGCCTAGCAGCAAATTGAAGGAAGTCGGCACGTATAGCACGTGAAACTCAACTGACGTCTCCAGAGGTCCTACTAAAACGGCGAATGACACCAGTCCTAGTACATCCCTTCTTGTGTTGTCATAGGCTCGCACCCCTTGATTGCAGGGAGTGAACTGGTCTGGCCTCATCCCTAAGCAGACGGTCGTTCTTAATGGGCAAACGTTCAAGGCAGATCCATTGTCAATGAGGGTTACTGGGACCCACTCTTCTAGGCATTTGATGGTGATGTGCAGCGGCTTGTTGTGACTTTTTCCTTCAGCGGACAAATTCTTATCAGAAAAGAAAATGACTTTCAGTTCGACGACCGACAGAATAAGCCCAATGAACTGCTCGGGGGTTGCGTCTATCGAAACACTGGCCTTATTCAACACCTTCAAAATAGCTTGCCTGTGCTTATGCGAAGCCATTAATAAGCCCCAGATACTGATGTTGGCTTGCATCTTTTTTAACTGTCTCAATATAATATCCTCCTCCTCCTCTTGCTCTGTCTCTTTCCCTTTTCCACTTGGCTATCCTTTCTCTAGCTGAGCAGGTTTGAAATGTCGTCCACTTCTAGTTAGGTGCTTCACGCCATCTTCGGGATCCCATAACCCTGGCACCACATTATCAGTCTGTCTTACTTCGTTTATGTGCAGAGGGCTTTCAAACGTCCACAAATCATTTAAGTCACTAACGGCTACCCTTTACCTTCTTTCCTTGTCATCTTCAATAGCTCATATATGATTGATTTCCTCCCAGATGTCCTCTTCAATAAAATTCACTTGCTATTCCCAAGCGGCCCAAAAGTCGGTCCACTCGGCCCCGCCTAACTTTAGCACAACCCTTACCAGCCAATAGGATTGCATTTTGTCGACATGTGTCTCCTCCTCAAAAAGTTGGGACAGGTTGATTTCATCAAGCACATGGCCAAACCTATAAGGTCGACTTGGGTAATCCAATGGCCAGTCATCTTCTTCATCGCGTTCCTCCTCTTGTTGGTAGGTTTGAATTATCGGTTGATATCATTCCCAGGCATTATCATTCTATTATTCCATCCTGTCTCGACCACCTCTGATCATCATGAATGAGCATGCTATCTGATCCTCGGTAGACAAAACACGAAGGCGTGGCAGGCATGCTGAACAGATATATTGGCTCGAGTCCTCCGATTCTCCTAGAGACATGTAATTTACCCCAGCCTGCCTGACATGATTCGGCAGTGGGTTAGTAGTGACATTTAGTTTTAGGGTGACAGATGGTGGTGGGATCACCTTGTTGTCAATGAGGTTTTGAATCTCATGGCGGAGTCTCATGCACTTGTGTGTTAGGTGCCCATGGCTTTGATGAAAGGCACAATATTGAGAGGCATTGTATCACGGGGGAAGTGGGTCAGGCAGTGGCATGGGCTCCAATGACTTGATAAGCCCTTTCTCGACGAGTCAATTCAGGGCGGTAGATAAAGAAATGTTGAGGGGAGTGAACACCCTCCTTAGCCTTTGTTGTTGTTGGCTATTATCTGATTGTTGAGTGTTATTAGACTACTGGGCTGAAGGAGATGGGTTCAACAAGTTTACCTCATTTGAGCGAGACACGAGGTTGGTTGCAGCGGATTAGTTTTGGTTGGTTACGGGGAAAGCCCTTCTGGGTGGTTTTTGATTGAATTATATTTTTTCTATGTCACCAGATTGGATAGGATCCTCAATTTGTACCCCAGCGTCAAACAACTGCTCAAAGGTGGGAATCGACTGTGTGATGAGGTAGCGCTTTAATGGAGGCTGTAGATTCTTAACCACAATCCTCACCTGCTCTTTCTCAGTTGGCCTGCTTTTCATTTTGGCAGCCTTACCCCTCCATCGAGTTAGGAAGTCAACAAAAGATTCCCTATTCTCCTGTCGGGTCGTCTCGAGCTCTCGAGTAGTGACATCCAGCTGGACATTGTAACTATATTGGCTGATAAAAGCTATTCCTATATCTTCCCAAGTTCTGGTTTTGGCTACATCAAGGGAGAGAAACCATTTATGGGCTGTCCCAGAAAGAGATCGATGAAAGAGCTGAGCCGTCAACTGGTCATCAATTCCCATTGGCGACAGGGTACCAACGTACATTCGGAGATGAATTCTGGGATCTCCGGTTCCATCAAATTTTTTCATGTCCGACATTTTAAACTTTTTTGGCAATTTAGCATCTGGGAGCAGGCAGAGTTCCCCTATATCGAGCATATATTCCTCAACCCCCTTGGCTTTTCTGAGGACCTTTTCCATCTTCTCGATCTTTTCAATCAACGTAGATTCTCTAGACTGCGTAGTATTTTCCTCATCAACTATCACCTGACGAAGGTTCCGTGGTGGTAGTGGAATAACTTGTGGTCCATCGGGGACCTAGTTGTCTTCCCAAAAGTCTTCAACATTCTCATTCGTGTCGTCTGGTTGTCCATTCACAACCGGGATACGGCCTTGAATGGCCCAGATCTGTGCCTGACATTGTACTTGAGTCTGGGTCTGCTGTTCTGTTGATCATTGTATATCAGCGATTGCCCTCATTAGGGCTGCTAGATTCCCTTCATTTTATGTCATTTCAACTGACTGTTTGGGTACCCTACAAAGTCTTCCTGTCACTGATCTTTTCTAGACACGTGCTCACTGTACTTTTCTCGGCTCAATGGTAAACTCATAGAGAACACCTGGATTTCAAAAGAAGAGTAACTAGTATCAGACTCTTCCTGGGTAAACATTCTGGTAACAGGTGGAAAATATCTCAAATTCCCAAAATAGTAGATCATGAGCAGATAAACACGGAGGCTGACACAATGCCCCTGTTGGGATCATGCCGGCGGCACAACAAGATAACTCAAAAACTAGAATGACGATTAAGAAGGGGAATCAACTAAAATCTAGAGGGAAAGTCCATTTAAAATGAGGAAACAGATAGCACATCGGCATGGAAACAGAGCAACGCTGACCGGACTGGTTCGACCAAAAAATTTTAAGGAAAAATGGGCAACATGACAGTAGGGAAATAATTCTCACGGGTATTACAAGGGTTTGAAAGAAACAAGCTTATGCCGAGGATTTGGAGGAAACGGGTCTATGTCAAGGAGGAGGGAACTAACGACCCGGAAAGATCTCGAAGGAGAGAGAAGATGCCCTAGAAGTGTTAAAACAAAACACAGGCATGATCCCGAGAAGAAAACTACGGTAAAAAAACCAAATGTGGTGAGAAACAAAACCCGGGTAAGAACCCAAAGGAAAAGCTAGCTTAAGCAAAGGATAACAGAAAATTTGGGTCGAACCCGGAGAAAGAACTAGTCAAAACCTGATCAAAATAAACCTAACAATATACAAACAAAACATACAATGGAAAAAAAACACATAATCCTACTAGGGTTAGCAACACCTAATTTGGGGGAGTCTAAGTTCACTATACGCAAAAAGCCAGTTTTGGTCAATCGAACAGGGTACCTTCTGAATAGAGCGGAGTATATACCTCCCATGGAAAACATGATCAAATGGTACACCCAAACTCTTTGACTGCACCTATGATAGCATACAGTCAGTAAGGGTTGTCCATCTTTTCAACAATCCCCAAAACGGATTAACGTTCAGGGCATCAAGTCGACCAGGCATGGGGGGTTTGAAGAACAATGCATATCCATGCGAACATGCAAATGAGAAATTTTATTAAGAACCAATGATGTTTTCAAGTCTAGCCCTCTTATTTGATTTTATAAGCCACTCCCTAGCAGAGTCGCCAGAAAATACTGTGGTTTTGGAATTTATGGGTCATTTTGAAAAATGTTCAAGAATAAGGAATTCAAATAATATTTAGAATAATCTTTTCACACATTGAAAACTAAATTTTGAAAACCCATTTTGTTGAAAATAGAGTCGCCACTTAGTTTTTGAGAAAAACTAAGAAAAATAAAATTGGCTACTGATATTTAAAACGTTAACCAGAGAAAAGAGGGTTTGGGGGTTAAGGTACGAATCGAAAAAGATGTTAGGCACCCCGTTCGTCCAACCATAAGGTTGGCCTCTACTAATCATTATTGGTTCTTTAATAGAATTTCTCAAATGCAAGCAAATTAATAAAATAAAGGTAAAAAAAGAATATTCAAAATCAAATATAAAAAAATACATAAGATATGTACATAGCGCTCCAAATTAGAGAAAATAAATAGGTAAAATCCTAAGTCCTACGACATGCAATTTCTATCTAAAAGATATATGAAACATACCCACATGCAATATTCATAAAAATAAATTAAACTATCTTAGTTTTCATACAAGAAAAAAAATATAGTTGAAAATACTAAAATTACCTAAGCATGAATTATTGATAAAATAAGTTAAAACTATTCTAAACATGCATCCTAAAGAAAATAACCAAAACATGCATATTACAAAAATTAACATTAAAGAAAAACTAAATGTAAAAAGATGCATACAAATTAACAAATAAAATGAGAATTTTATAACAAAGAGAATTTTAAAAGGAAGAGGAAATAAGGAAAGAGTTTATGAGAAAAACATATTAAAATGAAAAGAATAGAAAATGTTATTAAATGAACGAAAAAGAAAAACTAACTATTTACATTTAAAAAAAAACAAAACAAAACAAAACAAAAGGGAAAAAAATTACACTAATGTTAATGAAATGTAGCTTAAAAAGACTTTTATGATTTTTTATTGGTTTAATGACATAAAAGAAAATGATGACAAAAAAAAAAAGAAAATAAAGCTAATAATAATGAAAAGAAAAAAAAATGCTAGAAATGAAAGTTATATAAACATTAAAAGAAAAAAAAATAAAAAATAAAAGCTAGAAAATGAACATTGTTATTGAAGAAAAAAAATGAAATAGGACATTAGAAATAAAAATAAAGTTACATTACAAGAAAAAAAAAGAAATAAAATGCTAAAAGGAAGATTACATTACTATAAAGAAAGGAAAAAATAATGGAAAGAGAAGAAAAAGAAGACAAATGCTAGAAAATTAAATTTATACTAATAAAAAATATTGAACAACATTAAAATAAAGAGGGGAAGAAAAATAAGAGAAAAAAAATCTATTAAAAGAGTACTAAACTAATGCTTAAAAGAAAATGACACTAATATTACAAGAAAAAAAATAAAAATAAAAATAAATGCTGGTAAGAAAAATTAAACTAATGCTATAAGGATAAAAAAAATTAAAAATAACTATTTGACTTAAATGTAAAATGTAGTATTAATTATTACATTCACATGAATGTAAGTGTACTAATATAACAATTAACAACATTATTAAACTGTAATTGCCCAAAATATGTTAGCACCATTTAATGTATAATGACAATGTGCTTGAGTGTGAAAGTACAAAGTAAGCAATTAATTTAAAAGACTAAATTCAACGACATAAATTAAGCAATAAATAATGTTAACTAAGGAAATATACAAATTAAAATTAGAAATTAACCCGATCACTCCAAAAGAGAGAAAGTGGAGTTTAAAAATATCGAGGATCTAAGCGGGATACCTAGATTGTCGAAGAATCCTCAAGTTGGGAATGTGCTCCAATAGGTTGGTCCTCGGGTAGTGATCCAAGAAGGGTTTCAATGTAGGCGTCGGAGGTTTAGATCTCGGTATTTCGGCCAAGTTTCAGCATTGGGACTCGAAATTGCTCGGCAACTCGGCAGAGCTTCTCTCACTAAACCTCTCACTAGTTTTCTCTCCTTGAAAATGTACCAGAGGTACGGTATTTATAGAGTTCATCAACTAATGAGATGTTGCCCAATTTTAGGACACGTCAGGCCATTTGGAGTTGGCGGTCACCATATTTTTAAAAGGTTCCACAAAGTTCTATGACGGTCGCCGTGATGGGAGTTGGCAGTCGCCATGATGAAAAGTGGTGGTCGCTAGGTTTAGCTAATGTTTTCAAGAGGTTCTATTGGCGGTCGCCACAATGAACATGGCGGTCACCTTACTTGGGCAGTAAGTTTCGATGGTTCATCAAAATTTTATTGGTTTGAAGGTTCCGGGTTCAAATACCGAGCTTGGATCACTTCCCGAGGAACGTACTGGGGCACTTTTTCACCTGTTTTCATTATCGAATTCGCCTAAGATTAGGCGGGGTCAAATTGGGGTGTCTACACCACCCGCTTCGAAGCTCTAGATGAGTAGCACGACCTCCTTCAAACCAGCTCACTCTCCCTCTAGGAGCAGATTAAGTGATTCTAGAGGCACAAGTTGGCAAAATGGTCAGCGTCAAAGAGGTTGTCGACCTAAGGGCAGTGGAAGCAGTCCAGGCTCAGAAGGATTCTGAGGAGAACGTCACATATGTCATCCCCGAGCTAGACGGAGCAAGAAGAGAGCTGGTTGAACTCTAGATTGTCGATTAGAGGGTCGCCACAGAGAGGTTCAAGAGTGGATATAAGGAAGGAAAGGAAGAGTACTTGGCTCATATTACATCATTGCATAACATGATCTTCAAATAGGGCTAGGACTCAGCCCTCATAGTTACCTTCATACCCGCGGACTTGGTGCTGCATAGGGAGGTGCCCTGGCCTCAACTTGAGATTTCCCTCTCAAAGGAGTTCGCTGGCTTGGCAGACGAGGCGGTTCCCCCAAGCCCGAGGTTGGAGTCCGACTTCGATTGCCAATGCTTTTGTCATTCCTAAAATTAATCCACCAATTTTCCCCGAGGTTAAGATCGTGACAGTCGACCCCTTTGTGGTGACTACTGCTCTAGAGGCCACTGCGAAGGAGAAAACCGTGGTTGGTCAAGCAGGCACCCCTACTGCAGTTGGTGGAGAGACGCTTACCCTGGTGGATCTGACTGTGGAGGACGACACAACATAATAGCTTAGGATTTTCTTCTTTTTTTTTCCACATTTTGTACTTTTTGTTTCTTTCAACGAGCTACATGGCTTCGTTACTATTTGCGAAGTTGGCTCGCCTAACTTGTGCTCAAAGCTTTGAGATTAATGAAAATACATTTTCATTTGTCGTGTTTCAAGTTGTAACATTACTCCGCACTTTCCACACATGTGCATTTTTTTTTATCTTAGTGACTCGTTGAGCTCATAACTCATTTGTTCTGAGCTACCTAATAGCCGAGCTTCTTAAAGATAATGACTTGACATTGCTTGGTGAGCTTGCATCATTAAATTCCAAATATGGTACTAAGTGGCCAAGCTTAAAAACACTGTAAAATTCCACAGAGGAGGAATTTCTCCTTAGACCGAGCTCTAAACACTTGTCAATCTCAAATGAAATGCGCATGACACTGTTTGCTGAGCTCCCATGATCAATTTATGAGCATGGCACCAAATAACCGAACTCAAAACACTTGTTAAATTCCATAAGAAGGAATTTCTCTTTGGGTCGAGCTCCGAACACTTGTCTATCTTGAAGAGAACGAATGTGAAACCCGGACCTGCATCTTTTTGAGATATTTATATATGTCAATGTATTCCTTTCCATATATGTATCTCTTGGTGTATGATTTATGTTTTCAGTTGCAGAACAGCATATTTTGTATAGGTGTTATACATGTTATGCATACGGGGGGTTCGGCTTGGTTACCTTCTTCGGTTTTCTCTCTTAGCGACGACTGCTCGAGCGGTGGTGAGCGCGCTCGAGCGGGCTGGTGGCAGAGTGTTGGTCCGAGAGGCGATCGCTCGAGCAGTTCTTGGGTGCTCGAGTGGTGGATCCTTAGCACAAAAATCTATAAAAGCTACAAATATCTTTTTGGAGACTCAAAATATCTTTTTCAAGAAAATCTATTTCTCTCCACCTTTTCTCTACCTTCTCTCTAGCTTTCGGGGGGGGGGGGGGGGGGGGGGGG
>JAOTRH010091848.1:1202-16493 GCA_034768845.1 Heliamphora exappendiculata
AAAATGATAATGATATATAGGATGCTTATTGCTCAAAAGAAGTACATTATGACATTGGTATCCATAAAAGACTACCACTATCTAAGACAATGGCGTACCACATTCTTGTTCTTGTTCATATGGAACAATCCACATTCCAGATGATATAGGTTAGGAACTTAGGTGATATATATATTTGGGCTGTTTGGTTTAGTAGAGTAGGCCTATTTTAAGTATGGTGGGTCTAACCAATATAAATAAAATTTGTGTGTACCACATTCTTGTTTCTATTCGTATTGGAACAATCCACGTTCCATGACATAGTTTAGGAACTTAGGTGATATATATATATATATATATATATATATATATATACACACACACACACACACACACTAGGGGATAATCCGTGCTTAAATGCACTTTCAATCAAAACCAAAACTACACTGACCTACCATGAGGTTTACCAAAACATCAAATACCTCCTATGTGGTTCTTGAAATATCACTAACTTCCCCTCAGATTTAATTTTTGTATCAAATTAATCCAAAAGTTAAATTTCCGTTAACTATTTAACGGAAACCACCCAACCAGCCCCAAAACCACCCTCCAAAACCCACCCAAAACCAAAACTACCCCCAAACCCAAAACCACCACCCCAAAACCAAAACCACCCCCTAAACCCAAAACCTCCACCCTAGAACCATCTATAATATATATATATATATATAAGAGAGAGAGAGAGAGCAGAGAAAGAAAGAGAGATGGCTGAGACGAGAGAGACGGCAGAGACCGTCGCCCCACGCCGCATGCCAGCGCCACCGCCGCCGCACGCAGAGAAAGAGGGACGGAGAGAGAACGGAGAGAGGAGAGAGAGCAAGAGAGCGGAGCGAGGAGAGAGGGCAGAGAAAGAGGGATGGAGAGAGGAGAGAGCAACAGAGCAGAGGGAGAGAGAGAGAGACGGAGAGAGGAGAGAGATCCAACGGTGACTCGGCGGCGGCGGCGGCGGCGTGCGTGCGGCGGTGGTGTGCGACGTCTCTCTCTCTCTCCTCTCTGCCATCTCTCTCTCTTTCTTTGCTCTTATATATATATATTACAGATGGTTTTGGGGTGGTGGTGTTTGGGTTTGGGGTGGTGGTTTTGGGTTTGGGGTGTTATATATATTATAGATGGTTTTGGGGTGGTGGTTTTGGGGGTAGTTGGGTGGTTTCCGTTAACTATTTAACGAAAATTTAACTTTTGGACTAATTTGATACAAAAATTAAACTTGAGGGGAGGTTAGTGACATTTCAGAAACCACATGGGAGATAGTTGATGTTTTGATAAATCTCAAGGGAGGTCAGTGTAATTTACCCAATAATTTTTTATTTATAAAAAGAAACTTTTGAGTTATGGGAACTTTTTAATTTATTCTACATAGTGTATGATTTTTCTTTTTGGAGTGTGAATATTATAGTTATATAGGAATTTATCGTATTATGCATGTGGAGAAAGGCAAAATTATGTGAACCACGTGACCTTCCATGTCTTTTCAAATTCTACATAATGGAGGAATTTATTTTTATTTGTTTTATTTTTTAAATCTTAAGCATTTTAATTATAATAATGATTGTTTTAAAAGTTTAATAATTCATTTAATTTATTTTTTATTTTAATGTATTGTCTTTTCTATTAATCACATTTTATGTACAGAAAAGTACAAGAGCTATTTAATAATTGAATAGAAGAAATTGATTCGAAAGTACTTTTTAGAGGTATGGGTCATAGATAGAAAATGTTTTATTAAAAAATAGATTTTGATCAATTTTATTATTAAAAAAAAACTGTATATAATCTCCATTCTTTTTTATGTAAATTTTCATTGGTTAGATTGTTTATTTTTAATAATTGATTGGAAATAGTCTGAGGGATAACTGTCTTTAAAAAAATTAAATTGATTAGAAATACCTTTAGGCATGGGTTATCTCCTAGTATATATATATTTGGGGTGTTTGGTAGAATAGGTCTATGTTAGGTATGGCGGGGCTAATCAATATAAATAAAACACGTGTGTATCTAAGGGTCTCTTGTTCTGTTAAGTTTAGAACCGTTGATGAAACTATAGTCTACGGTTTTTATATTTTTGGAACCGAAACCAAACCGGTTCAATACAAAATCAGAGCAATCCACGCTGTTCGGACTGGTTTTTCGATTCTACCTTATGTTTTTTGGTCAGCCCTAAGGTAATGTACTCAGATGGGGTGTGCTTATTAGCCAACCAAAAATTTATTACTTATGTAAATTATCTACTAAATGAGATGGCAAATAGGGCATATCAGGTTGCTGGTTTTTCTTAAAGAAACATAAACTCTCATGAATTGGATTTCCTTGCTTATTGGCCCTAGTACCCATAATTTGGTGGCTTTGGCGGAAGCTGTCTGACGCACTTTAGCAGTTTCTTGTATTATGGTTTAGACTGAGCAACTCAAGTTCTCACTTTGTTTTTGCACATGTGATTCTTGTTCTTTTATGCTTTTACTCTTTACATAATTAGATATGCATATTCCTCCAGTAATAAAATATTCACGCATTATACTTGGATTATGTAGATGAATGCATTCTCGAGCTATCCCATGGCCTTGATCAAAGTGCTAGCAACTTAGGTGATCATATGAAGGCTGCTTTTGGATCATCCTGGAAAGAAGTGCTTTGTGAAAATCAGCTCTTGGAAGGAAAGATTGATCCTGGGAATCCTGCAGTTCTTGTAATTGGTTTATCTGCCTTGAGATCATTAGAACTTCTTAGGTATGATGCCTTTTCCCATTCATTTGATATTGAAATATTTTTTGATTCTAAGGATCTGTGTTACAGATGCCTAATTTTTTATTTTTGTTAAACATAATATAGGCAAATGAGATATTCTGACAAATCACACTTTTCCCATAGATCCTCATTGAGTAGTTATGACTGAAGAATATATTCTGGTTCTTTAGGGGTTTCCGGGCTTTGACCAAAGATTGCCATGCTGCGAAGCTATTTTCAAAGCATATGAAGATCGACGATCAGGTATTGTCTCTGTCTTCTATGCAGCTTCTGTTAGTTCTGGATATTAGAGTGAATACTTGAATTAAATGAAGTGAAGAGCTATTTTTAAAAGATGGCATTTAAGTTTATTACCTTCTATATTGAGAACAAGTTTAGATAGCTGAAAGCCTGAAACTGTGGATGCTATGATGTGTGAGTAGTCAGGAAGAAACAACAGTACTGTTCATGTTCATCAACGTTTTGGTGAAAACTTAGGTAGCCACAATTGTGGACAAGGATTAGAAATGCCATCTGGTTTTATGCCCGATTGAGTTACCTATATTATTTTTAAGCTACGAGGCCTTTGGTCCATCTGAATGTCCTAGCCTTTTAAAATTAAATTTAACATGAAGTCTAAATTACTCTTCTTTTTGATAACTAAACAAGAAGTGTGAATTACAACTATGTTAAAGGATCAACTTCTAACTTTTTGCGAGATTTGAATAACAGGAGTTCAGCCCTTTCCCCTTTCTCTCTTCTCATGCCTCCTTTCTATCTTTACTTTCTTCCCATACATAGCTCTTCACACTTTCTCCCTCTCTACCTACCTAAAAAAAGGAACAAACCAGCACTCAACACTTTCCTTTTCGTTCTAGATAGAGTATGATCATAAGTATCATGTGGGTACAACCTTCATTTATGTAGCTAAAGCAATGTCCAACCCAAAAAGGAGCAATTTGTTCAATATAGAGTTGCTCTTATGACAATTTGCAGGCTATATTGGACTTAGATCGAGGTAAAGAGAATGGATCTGACTTCTATGTACCCTATTAATATTAATGAATTACTCAACAACATGCAAAATATCTACATTTGTTAAGAAATTATTGCAATGTTTTATAATTTAAGAAATAGAATATGCCAGTTTTTAGGCCACTGTGTGAAGTTCATTTTAATGTCACTTCAAGAATGAAATGGGTGGTTGAGCAACTTAGACGCTTTTATGAAAAAGGAAATTTCATATAAGGTTCCTATAACATGGTGGTAACTAACAGCCTAATCTTGGGAGCTTGGAAATCCAGCTCACTCAGAAGCCAGAAGTACCATCATATCTCAAACGTAAAGAGGATTTTTTGGGTTCTACGAGCTTGCATAGAGGATAGAGGAGTAGGGATATTCACGGTTCGGTTTGATTCGATTTTGAACTAAACCAATAACCTAATCGTTTTGAACGGTTCTATGAATTTAAGAATCGGAACCGAATCGTGACCCTGAGACTATGGAATCGGATCGAACCGAATTAATAAAGAACGGTTCGGTTCCGGGTTTGGAACCACGGTTCTAAGACTAAATATTTATTGTCTATTTTATGTTTAAAAAATTATGCATTATTTTTCTTTTTCATTTATTCTTCCACTATTATTTCTTGTATTATTTTACTTCATATTTTATTTTGTTACTTATTTCATAAGATTATAAAATGACATTCTAGTATCTATAAACTATGCATTATATTTTATCCTCGTGTAATATTATTTATTTTTCTTTGGTTATTAATAGTCGACACAAAATATTGTTCAACGGGTATAATCAAATTAAGATGGCGCCAGAGGAGGCCCCAAAAAGCTGCGTTCCGAATACTTGTTGGTAATTTCTTTTATACAGTAATGTCCTTCGGTTTGAAAAATGCAGGCACAACGTACCAACGGGTTATGACCACCATCTTTCATAACATGTTCCACAAGGAAGTCGAATTCTATATCGACGACCTTGTGGTTAAATCACTAGAGGACGATACTCATCTTAAAGATCTCCAGCGAGTCTTCTAGCGATGCAGACACTACCACCTCAGAATGAACCTGCTGAAATGCGCATTTGGCGTTACCTCCGATAAATTTCTTGGATGCATAGTCCATCGACATGGCATCGATCCAGACCCCGCCAAAATTTCATCCATCAGATACATGCCCCCTTCGACCGACCTCGATTAACTGAGGACCTTCTTAGGAAGAACATCATACCTAAGAAGGTTCATCTCGATGTTGGCAGAAATCTACCAGCCATTTAACAACCTCCTTAAGAAAGGAGCAAAGTTTGCTTGGGGTGTAGAGCACCCGGAAGCAATTAAGAAAATCAAATCCGCTCTAACCTCTTCACCCACAACGACTCCTCCTCAACAAGAGAGACCCCTCCTCCTGTACATTACATCCACCTCGCGCTCCATCGGGGCCTTATCAGCTCAAGAGGTAGATGGGATAGAACGACCAGTATACTACCTTAGCCGAGTCATTCAGGGTGCGGAGGCACGATATTCTCCCATCGAGCGACATTGCTTAGCTTTGATCTTAGCTGCGCAAAAGTTAAGACACTATCTACTTTCATATACCATTTGCCTCATCACAAAATGTGACCCCATTTGCTTCCTCCTAACACGTCCCGCAATGGTAGGACGGCTGGCCTAATGGTTGCTCTCCTTGGCAGAGTATGACATAATTTGTAAAGCCCCTCGGGCCGTTAAGAGCCAAGCCTTAGTAGACCTTCTTGCCCACTTCCCAAGTGAGGAATATGAGCCACCATCAGAGGAGCTCTCCGGGGATAATTTCCAAGCGGCGGCCATCACCACTAACAGGGAATGGAGTTTGAGCTTCGATGGATCCTTTACTTCCAAAGGAGGAGCAGGGATCGTCTTGACCACTCTCAGCGGGGACACAATTAATCTATCGTACAAGCTAGTGTTCCATTGCTCCAATAATGAAGTCGAATACGAAGCACTATCCTTGGCCTTATGGCTGCCCTAAACTCAAAGGTCACCTTACTATGCATCAAAAGCGACTCAAAACTCGTGATCAGGAAAACTAATGGCGAGTATGCCATAAGAGAACCTCCACTAGCCTCCTGCCGAACCATCGTGTGGCGACTGATAGATAAATTTGAGATGGTCCGAATCGAACACCCTCCAAGATCAAAGAACCGTCAGCCAGACGCTCTAGCAACACTGGCCTCCAAGCTTGATGTGTCAGAAGAAGCCACAAAGATCGAAGTGCTCAGTGTTCCCTCCCTTGCTCGGTTACTAATTTGTTTTTGAGAAAGAGGCCCAAGATTGGAGAACGCCCATTGCTGGTGAGCTCAACAACCCATCTGGAGCGCTTCCAATGACAAATTTGAAGCATTTTACAATCTACCATGGAGTCCTTTACTTTAGGGGTTCGGGAGGCCCCCTGGCTCGGTGCATCGGAGAAAAAGAAGTCAAATCCAAATTACACCAAGTCCACGAACTTTCTTACGGAACCGGAGACGTAAGCCTTTTTCGACGACTGCAATGCCATAGATTTTATTATCCTGACATGGCCAAGGAAGCAGCCGAGCTCTAAAGCGGATGCCCTAAATACCAAGAGGCGCCATCACGAGAGGAATGCAGCTTCTTTGGGGCGTACTCCGACTAGAGATACATGTACATAGATTTTCTCACCAATGGGGCCCTACCTTCGACGCGTTTAGACGTGACAGTAGTAAAAAAGAGAGCTCAACGATTCTTCATCCACAACGGAGAACTCTTCAGGAAGGGCTTCTGTCATGACCCATTTTAAAACATGGCGCCCGTGACTGGCCAGTGAGTCAAAACCCACCAAAGGCCTATTTATTTTTCCTTAACATTCTTTCCTTATATTGAGTTATGACCATTAAAAAGAAATAAGACTTATTTAAGTATAACCAAGTGCAAAAATAGATTTATTAAAAAATTTCCAACTTAAAATTTTCAACATAAATTCCCATAGCATTAACTATGAAAACAATGTTCCAACTAAGAATTTATTCTAAAAACAGAAGAAAACAAGTGGCAATTACAGGAAAGGGAAAAAAACTTGAACTTGTTTTCCAAAAACTGAAATCTTTACGCTTTCAAGGGTCACCTGAAATTGTTCAACATCCATTAGCAATGCTAGTGTGAATTCAATGATATCTGAATTATTAATTATACCACAGTGTTAGAATAATATATATTAAACGATTTGCCGGAATTTAGTAGGGAGCGACCCCTCATTTAATACAGTGGACATGATCATTCCTTAAGTCACCTGATCGTGACCCCACCCTTATTGTCTCGCCTCGTTGGTATGCTTAACGTCCCCCAGCGGCCAGGACGCCGTTTAACCCATCATTCTATCCTTTATTTATATCATTCATTTATCATTTCATTCATTTATTTATCCTTTTTAACATTCACGTGAAATAAAAATTAATTCAGATATCAGAGACTCACCTGATCTAGCAGAAAATTAATTGTGATTATTCAAAACTCCAAATCTAAATAGAAGTATAGAACAATATTTTAGACATTTAATTTTTACTTTTTAATTTTGACATTAAGATTGTATTCTTAAGAATTATTTAATAAAGTATATTTATAATTATAAGATTCTAATTTAAATTATTGCTACAAAACTAATTTCCTTAAAATTTATTTGTTTTGAAAATATTTTTCTTTTAATTTTAATTTAAGAAAAATCTTACAATTTAACTTGTTTAAATTTTAACTCGAGTCCATAAAAATATATTTATATATTTATTTTCTTTTTAACTTAGATCATTTTATTAAACTCTAAAAATTTATAAAATTATATTTTGTAAAACTTTTTATTTAATTTATCTTAAATTTTAATTTGACAAAATTTCGTTTGTTTTTCATAAATAATTTTTTTTCAAAAATCTTGTTAACAAAATTTTATGAAGTTTAATCATTATATTTTATTTTTAAAATTATATTTAAATCACTATTTTATTAATTGTAGTGGTAAAATAATATCTTTATTATTCCTTTTTTGTTTAAAAAAATTAATATTATTTTGTTATGTTAAAGACAATTAATTAATTTAGTTTGTAAAATATTTATTTTCAATGAGTTTTTAACCATTATAAAAAAATTATTATCATTTTTAATTTAAAAACTAATTTTCATAAAAAAAAGAAACCTTTTAACTTTTAAATTTTTTAATATAAGCTATTTTATTTTATTTATAACAACTAATTAAAGTGAATATTATTATTATTATAAAATAACTACTTAATAATAAAATAATTTATAAAAATAATAACCTAACAAGATAAAACATAAGCACCCAAATAAGAAACCAACCAAACAAGGCCTAAGAAAGGCCAACCAAACCCCAAACACAAGCTAACACTCGCTGCCAACAGAAACGAAAACCCAAACCGTAGCACATGACCGAAACCCCAAAACCAGAGGTTTCGGGGTCTGCCGAAGGTGCCGACGGCGCCGACGGAGGCCGCCGGTGTCCTCCGGTGGTGGCTGGAGAGGTTCGAGCAGACGGGGAGAGAGAGAGAGACGCGAACCACTGGGAGAGAAAAGGTGGACAGCGGCGGCGGTGGGTGGCGTCGGTGGTTGTCGTCGGCGCCGGGGGTAGCGTCGGTGGGGGTCGACGCCGGTGGAGGCTGGAGGAGGCGTCGCCGAGCTTTGCCGATACTCGCTTCTTTATTTCACTCTGCTTTTTCTTTCTCTCTTCCTTTGCCCAGACGAACCTTAAAAACCCTCTAATGTATATACACATCACACGCTCCAGCCTACCCTATTTTTGGTTACAAATAAAAAATCTTCCATTACAATTCCTCATTCAACACCTCGATTAATTCCTCATTCAACACCATTAATCAGTTTCTTTCTTAAAATTTTTCAATCTAACTTATATAATTATGCATATACACATATATATGAGCATCAATTATTATTTTTTATTTTTATTTTTTCTTTGAGATATTACATTGGTCCTGTTATTACATTAAATGTTCACAACTTGTCTTTTGTTTTGTATCTATATTCGTTGCTTATTGATTTTAAGCGAGTTAATAATAGTCTTTGTTTTCTGTCTTGTTTCAACCGAGGCGTCAAGCTAAACACTCGTGTTAAGTAATCTTTTAGCTGCTACAACTTTCTAACTTTGTTTTTATTTCAAACTATAAGTATTAACTTTGAGCACACATGCTATGATATATTTTTCTTTTCATTTTTGTTTATCTTTTGTGATGCTTTGTGTCTTTTCTCTTCCAAATGTGAATGCCATAGGTTCGTACGGTTAATTACATTAACCTCCTTGAAGTATTTGACAAATACAAAATCCTCCGTTGAGATTTCTGAACATATCCCTTCTGCCTCACTTTTGTGCTCCAAAGTTCACCTTTCGTGAGTTGATTGTTAAGTAAAGAAATGGAATATTTTGAAGTCAGCAAATATTTCATATTTACTTCCTAAATTACCCATATTTGTTAAACTAATTTCCCATATTATCTTTGTTTCATTAACCCACCCAGCCCAGCCAACCAAATTCCCCCGGTAGCACCATCATCTCCTCCTCTTTTGACTCTTCACCCTTCCAATACAGCTGCAAAAGTCCATCGCAAGCCCCTGCCACCACAATCTCCCGCCACCACAAAGCCCCTACTGCTGCTCCCACTGCAATCCTTAACAGTGGCTTTCGTGGTGTTCCCACCGCCGCAAGCTCAACCGATGCAATACCCACCAAGAAAATGCAATCACAAAATTCAGTCACATGGAAAGCTAGGTTCCTGCCGTGGATCCATTACAGACTACCATAACACACACACACACACACACACACACACATATTAAACTGAATCACAAAAACCACTACTACGATACTGTTGTCCAAAAATCGGGTTTAAAACTCTACAGGCATTACATATTTATACACATATATAAAAGATTGATATGTATATATACATTGATTGTGTGCCTCCATGTACGCTTGCATTGTAAATTCTCACCACCACAATCTCAAATGCCACATCGCAGCAAACCCTACACCGTTGCAAACCCCCACACCATTGCAAACCCCCATTGCCGCAAACCGCCTGTCATTTTTTCCTGGTTGCATGCCTCCTTTCATCGCACGCCGTCGTCGTTCGTCTGGTCGATGTTGTAGGATGATGTTATCGTATTTTGTAGAACGTTGGGGAATTGCAGAGTAATTGAGTGAATTTTAGAGGTTTGGTACGGGTAGGGATGGGTGCCGATTGGCAACTTGTTAAAAGCTTGTTTTTTTTATAATTTTAATTAAAAAATTAAAATTAAATTTAAAATAGGTTATTTAATAACTTATTTTTTTTGAAATTATTTGAATAAAAATTAGTATTTTTTTTTATTCAAAGTGTACAATTTTATCCATTTATATATTTAATATTAATTATATATAATTGAACATAACACTTGAATTGTGGGGTATCAAAGTTAGATAAATTTGTAAGTCAACTATAAGAACTCGAATAAAAGTTGAGATTAGATTATTTGATTACTTGTTATAGCTAAAGTTGTTATTTCCGAATGTAATGACAATTGGAAAATTGTGATCATACATTAAAACAAAATTGTGTGTTTCAATGGAATGTTTTGGGATTTTCAAGCTCATTTATATGCTACAGTATAATTGTGTCATGTGTGTGTTAGATGCTGAATTTTTTGTTGGATTCATGGGTAAATTAACGAGATCATGATGTGTTAATACATGAATGTTGTGATATAATTGAATTATTAAAATATTGTCAGGCCATGTATTGTGTCAGTTTGAAAATTAGTGAATTGAGGTGAGGGTGAAATTGGAAAACTTGGAAGAATTATAAAATTCTTAATATTTTTATGATTTATTTATTTGAATTATATAGTAAAATGCTTTGGGGGTGAAAGTGACATATGGGGTTTATGAATATCAATGCGAACTGTGTAATATGAAGAATGATGGGTTATAATGGAAATCATGACTAAATGGGAATGATGTAAAGATAAATTAGTAATGAATCTTTGATGAGCATTGTGAAACATAGTTTTAGACATGATGGTAAATTGAAATAATGGGATAATATGATGATTAAAGATGATGATTTGAGAAATTATATTGTGAAGATGGTTTGGGATTAATAAATGGTATGGCTCATGGATGTTATAGTGAGTATTAATTAATGGTTTAAATTTGGATTGGGGAGAGGAACCAGTTTTTCGGTTGGATTCTCGGTTTGTTAAAAGATAATGATATAATAATCAAATATAGAACGGCGGTTGTTCGATTGATGTGATAGGAGGGGGCCTTGACTAGCTCCGCGGTAAAAGACTAAAAACTTGTACAAGATGGGTGCCATGTACCCCTAGGCTAGCCTCCGTAAAATGGACGTGATTGTGTCGTAGTGAGTTATAAAGTTATCTATTGCCCAACGATTTCACGTAGCTTGTTGGGGGAATAAAAATGGGTTTCTATAAGTTGCACCTGACGTTGGTTTTAGATGATTGTAGTGGTGAGTTATAGAACTATTTATTACCCAACGGTTTCGCGTAGCCTGTTGGGAGAATATAGAGTGATTTATATAAGCTGCACCCTACGTCGGTTCATTATTTGAATGATGAGATAAATAAAAGAGAATCAATTTTGAAAGGACATGCCATTAAAATAAAAGATGATAAAATTTGAAAGAAAATGAATAAATGGGAATCTAACAATCTCATGGTTAAATGAAATGGATAATAGAAAATAGGACCTATGGGATTATTTGGTTATGTGGGAACAAATGAAATGAATTAATTGATAATGAAAATGAAGAAACCTGGTTAGGAACAGTATATATATGGACTAGATCACGAAGAGAGAAGAGAGAAGTTGTGATTGTGAAATTGCTGATGTTGGGATGTCGGGTCTATGTTGGAGTAACAAGTTAAATGAGATAAGGAAATGACGTAATGGGGATAAAGATCATATATAATAACTTAACTAACAAGGTAAGGTCTATGGATGACATACCTGAAATGATCAAATTGAAAGAAAGAGATTGGTTATGTTAAGATAAATGAGAAAAAATAAGTGAATAGTTTCGTTAAAACAAAAAAAGTGTGGGTGAGCCCTAATTTGACTATGAAAATGTGTTGGTTATTATTGTATAATGGCATCTCTTCACACTTCACATATTATGTATAATATCTTTGTTAGTCTCTATCCTACGAGTTTCGGTTCACATTTGTTGTTTAATATTTTTTTTCAATTTTAAACGAATCAGGAAAAGAATTAAGGTACAATGTGACTGGAAGAAAGAGAAATGAATTGTTTTCGTTTTCTGGCGACTTCACTTAAGAATCTTCTAATGTAAAAGAGATATAAAAGAGATATAAGGAATGATATATAGTGTTTTGGATAAATGAATCTATTATGTACATTGAATGATAATTATGTATAGTTTAAGTTTGTATGATTTAATTTTCTTTTAGGGATTAGTATAACTGTTATGAAATTGGAAATAAATGGTTAGTTATAGTTGTGATTGCCTTTGAGAGTTAAAATTCAAGCTGTGCCTGAATATAAATTGTTATTTGAATTCAACAGGTTTATAAAAAAATTAAGATAGTCCGAAAAATAGAGAAAATTTTATCGAAATTTTTCAATTTTATACTTAAAAATTTTTGAAGTTATGAAAGCGACAACTTTTAAAATAAGCTAAGTTTAATGGTTTCTCTTTAAAAGGGGTTATTCCTAATATTGAATTAATAAAGTCAGGTTGTCTTGTGGGGCTCACGTGCCTCGGAGTCGAGAGCGTGCCAGTAATTTATCATTTTTCTTATAAATATATTACAATAATAACATTCCTGAAATGTTAGGGGCATAACACCAAGTGATTTAGGAGCATCTTAGAATATGAGAGAGAGAGAATGCTACAGTGACATTTTCAAAATTTACCGCGTTTTCCCTTTCCTCAAGAGGTCTCTTTGTAGGCATTATGAAATCCTGCAATTGCGAGGCTACTTTCAATGATTTGTCGTAACCAAAAAATATAATGCATAAAGGGGTGAAAATCCATTTATTCTTCTGGTTCCCCCCGCCCTCAATTCCAGCGAGCGTGCGAAAAGTTTGCTACTCATGTGAATCATTTGGAATGTTAAAATTCCCTTTGTAATACTTACTTTACTTATCGGAAACCAATGCCCTTCAGATTTTAATGACTTAACTTTATCTGTTGCCACATCATCTTCTCATAGGTTGCGTGTCAAATGACCCTTCAAAGATACTTTCATAAGGTAAATTTGCTCAGCAATTGACATTAGGCCCCTTACCTGTTTCATGTTCTCCAAATTTCCCACCTATGATACCTTCTGACACTATTGCTTAGTTGATTTTTGAAACTCTTTTATAACCTTGATACTGGATATGACTAGAGTTTCTACACTAACGCATTTTGCAAAACTGCTTTAAAGAGGGACAAGGCGAGAGGTCTGATTTTTCTGCAGAGAACCTACCATTTAAATTTCTCTAATCCCACACCTTTGGCGGTCTCACTTGCCATGTCAGACCATAAACACAATTAGGGTAATTTCTATCATGATGAGGCAGTTTGGCCAACATCTTTTACCAATATTTTTCTCGGATCATATTTTGTAGTGAACAGTTTAAATTATTAAAAGGATTTGTTGCATATGTCTTGCTAGTCATATATCTAATAAGGGGCAGAGGCATTCACGGTCCAGGGGGTCCAATGCTTCTACTGAATTTTTGGAGAATTTTTCTTATACCTTAAAATGTTGGGAATTTTTTTAAATTTGTCTTTCCTAAATTATAAATTTGCCTCCCCTCAGATTATATGTTTTCCTTTTGCCTTTTGCCCCTTTCCATTAGACCTAATTTCTTCGTTGCACTTGTCGCCCATTGCTTACCCAGTTGGTATGGTACCATTACTTTACCCTACCTGACAACCGTTCTTTTGTTGCATTCTAATATCAGATGCGTACATGCTGAATTTATATGTTTAGTTGCTTACTTTTTCTTAGTTCTTGGGGTTTCTAGTGTTAAAGCCTCTCTCTCTTTCTCTCTCTCTCTCACACACACACGCGCGCGCACAATATCTGTGTGCGCTCGCGCACGTGCATCTGTGAATTGATGATTATATTGTGCGAATAATTTGTGAAATTATGCGAAAATGAAAGAAATTTATAAAGCCAAACAATTTACTATACCAAACTATGGGTTTCTTGTAGTTTAAGGTGAGAAGTTTACAATTTATTTCTAAATGTTTTCTGGTTGTGATAGATGGAATTTGATAATGCTGTCTTTTTTTTTTTTCGTTTTTTTTTTAGAAATGCAGAACTTATGTTTTGGTTGAGAGAATGCACAGCTTATAGAGAATTTTTTTGAGAGACAATCAAAGCTGGAAGCAAAATCTTTACTAAGTCGAGCGAATTTGTCGAGAAAAGTTGTATACGAAACAACTTGCCTTATCTTCCAGCATACCCAGACTGGATTATGATCCAAAGTTCAGAGATCGAGTGACAATCACCTAAGATGCACATTTAATAATTTAAGTTTATTATAGAATAATGCATAAATTCTTATGAAACACTTTATGGAATCTTCTAAGCACCTTGTATTATAGCTAGATACATAGTCATCATGAAAATTGGATGAATTCGATACTTACATACATAGTTACACATGACATTTGTACTTGAGTTCATGTAAAGTATGTTGTCATGGTCACTTGTAAGTTAAAATTGTATATTATTAGTATATACTAATATTTTGAGTAATTCTTCATTTTTACTGCATACGATCTTAAGAAATTTGTCTCCCTCTAAGCAAGAATTTTGGCTTTGGCCCCGTATCTAACATGTATCATGACATTTTTTTTTTAGTCATAGAACAGTTGTGTATTTCTCAACCTAGTTTTTGTCCAATCAAGTCGGCATTGAACACCACAAAACTGATAAGGAGTTTCCTTGTTCATCTCTATTTCAAGGGACATGCAGCTTCTCAAATTGGGTATTGTGATATATTTATGAGAGGATCTAGCTTGACTTGCTGTTTATCATCTTGCCCCTTGTCAGGAATTCTTGAAGGTGGAATTCCTTGTCATAAGCAGCAGGAAGCGGATGTACCAAATGCTATTGCCATTGTTCTTTGGTTATGTATTGTCAAGGAAACATGTTAACCAATTTTGTTAATTTACTCCCTCTTGGAAAGCCGTTTACAGGCAAGGAATAGAAGAAACAACTTTTAAGTGATGATCCCCTAAGTATGTGTTGGGCATAGGTAGTATTGTAGTTTTCTTTGTTTTGTTTTGTCTGTTTGTTTGTTTTTTTTTTTGTTGAAGAAATTGAGAAGAGTAAAATAACTGTATATTTTCTGTGTATTGAAACTGTACAATTTATGGCATATTTATAGGTGAATAGGGATAAATAATAAAGAAAATCAAATCAAAATAAAATCAATCTAATCAATCTAATATTCTAATCAATCTAATATTCCAACATTC
>JAOTRH010091878.1:0-16490 GCA_034768845.1 Heliamphora exappendiculata
AAACCCAAATCTCCTCGATCCCGAGTGACTCCTGGCATAGATATCAAGCCCTCATCCCGATCACCCACAAAGTAAAAAGAGTCACCCTCCGGCGTACAGATCAACACTCTCCGTCGCTCACAATTTATAAAGGCATGGCAGGTAGTCAGCCAGTCCACCCCTAGGATGACATCAAATGTGGTGATGTCTAGAATGATAAAATCAAACTCTAAACAACAACCGGCGACCTCCAGCACACAGGATCTATAGACTAGGCTTAGCGTTACACTCCCACTAACTGGGGTCTCTACATGCAAGGTCCTACCCAACCAGTCTATTTCCAACCCCAAGGCAGATATAAATGCATATGATATAAATGAATGTGATGCTCCTGTGTCGATGAGAACACTGGCCCATGATCGAAAGACTAGAAGAGTACCTCTGATCATGGCAGTGTAACAGCAGCATCAGACGCCACTGGTCCTTTGGAAGCACTGCGATCAGCAAGAACATAAGCCCTGGCTTGCGGTAGTCTGGTTTGTGGTAGTCTGGTTTGTCCAGCACAACTCTGTGTCGATGGATGCCTCACCGACTGCGCTGAAGTACCTCCCTCTGCAAACGTAGACGTCTCAGCCCTAGGCTACTGCGGAGCCTGTCGCCTTTGTACAGATGAGGGAACAGACGCTCCTGTCGCACCCTGAACATTCCTTTCTCCAGAACAGAGTCTACGGATATGCCCGAGTTGACCACACCCAAAACAGAAAGGTGGGTCTCTCACCTGTGATTGGACGGGCGCTGAACTATGAGATTGGCCCTTTTGCGGGCACTCAACTGAACGATATTCCGGTTGTCCACAGTGATAAAAAATCAACCCTCTTTGCTTTGGCCTTCCTGTCGAGGCCACTGAGAGTGTAGGTGCAGACGACTGAGGCTGAGACGATTCGGTAAAATGGGAACTAGGTCCAGATGACCTCTGGTGCTTGTTCCTACGCCCCTGAAACTGTGCATCTCCACTTCACTACTGGCTCCCACTCTCTCTAATCCTGCAGCTATCTGCCAACGAGTTCTCGACCCAGATAGCAGCTTCCACCAGCTTGATGTACACCTCCACATCCAAAGCAGCAACCCTATCCCTAATAGCAGGTCAAAATCCCCTCTCAAACCTTCGAGTGTGCAACTCCTCTGTAGATACCATCTCAGGTGCGAACTGCGACAGATTCGCGAACTTGGCCTCATACTGGACCACAAATAAATTCCTCTGAGCAAGGGAGAGGAACTCCTCTCGATAAATATCCCTTGAAGACCTCAAAAAATACTTGTCCAAGAAGACTCTCGGGAAAGCAGTCCACGTCTCATCCACAGTGGTCTTGGTGAACTTCCACCACTCTCTAGCATCTTCCCGCAGTTGGAACGCTGCCAACTTTATACGCAAAGCATCCTCCTCGATATCTAGAGTATCAAAGATGGAGGTGGTCACTTCTAACCACTCAATAGCCACCTTAGGGTCCGGCTCCCCAAAAAAGGTCGGAGGAACCAACTGCCGCAACTTTCGCATGGCCATAGAAGCCCTCGGCTCAGGAACCCGCACATTAGCCCTGGTAGCTTCAGCCATCGCTCGCATAGTAGATAACATCTCATGGACGACATCAATGCCGCCAACATCAGTACCACCCACTTGTTCCAGTGGGGCAGGAATGTTACCTTCCTCCGGAACCTGAACATAAGCACGTCCCCGGCCACGACCCCGTCCCCGCACTCCCCGCGTGGACATAATCCTATAGGAAGCAATATAAACAGGATAATATTTCCTACAACATGCTACTACTTAACGTAAACACATAATTATGCTATCACATAGCCACATAAGATTATGCAAATACGTCTCACATACCAAGGAGAACTAACAAGACAAACTCGTCAATTTGGATAACGTATTCAGATTTCTTGCAAGAATACACGTCGGCCAAACGCGCTTCTAACTTGGCTTCTAAACATGTTAAACCAAATGCCCGAAGGCAAGACTCATCAATCCTGAGATTCAACTTTCATACTCACATATACCCAATCGTCGTGCTCAGAAAGCAATTAACATGTTATAAACCAGCGTTCAAACACATGCATGCAAGCATACACAATCAACCTCACCAGGTGATAAATCCCTTTTTCCCATGGCTCTTAGGTATTCGAACTCAGTGCTCTGATACCAAGTTGTCACGCCCCTAAACCCGAGGTCACATGAAAATTCACCAAACATCCATTTTATATGAAAATATAGGTTTTCATACATTAAAACCACATGTTGAAACCAATAGAATGCCCAACAAAGTGTATCTCTCATAAATAAAGGACAACAGTTCAACATGCGTACAATATATCGCCTTACGGCATACAAAACATACCTTCAGGAACAGGCATACCAAAAGAAAAACTATAAAAGTCTTCCGCCACCACGGGCATCACCAAGTTACTCCTCATCCACATCATCACCTGAAATTGGTTTAACAAAAAATTCCCACCCATGAGCTAAAACCCAATAGAAACAGATAATAAGCCGTAAAGCATAAATATGCAATTATATGCTGGGAGCGAACTCAACCACAAAACCCAAACATGTTTTCCATTCAAAACCCTCAAATTTTCCCATCAGACTACACAGGTCTCCCAAAACAGTTTTATTTCATAAAACTATGTTTTCATCCTTCAAACCAGGCATTGCAACAAATGCAAATAAACCACAGCAGTTAAGAAAAAGCAGTAATCAAAACATCATTTTTCTCGCGGAATGTACCATCGCAGAATAGAAGAGTATGATTCTATGTACCGACTCAATCACAAGGGGATGGAGGTAACAACTATAGACCCATGTCCAGTATCTAATCCCCATACATCATGGGACAGGTTAGATACACACAAGTTCTATACGGAGCACCACGACGAACCACTCAATTTACGGGTACGACCCCGAGGGAGCAGAGCACCCATCCGCCTCAATTTACGGGGACTAACCCGAAGGACCTGAGTACCTACGGTGCGCACATTTTTAGACTTACACCGATGGAAACTCGTGCCAAATACATGTCATCCTAGTACATCTAGATAATCTTCTAAAAATATTTCTCAAATCGGTACATTATACATGTACACAGATCCATCCATCACCAGGAGATCAAAACAAAACATATTCAAAATGTTTTCCCCAAAAGCAATTATACAATGCATATATAAGCATGAGATCCAATCCATGAAACCATGGAGATCAAACTAAAACATGTAAAAATATACACATTTTATGAAAATGTTTTGCGAAGCGAGACTCAACTCCAAGGGTTACCTCCAAATCTCCAATAAACACGTTTTTCATCAAAACCACTCCTTTTTCTCAAAACAAACCCACCATTTTTCCCAAAGGAACCACCAAAAGCCAAAACAAACAGCCACCATTCCAGTCGACTGGACTCCTCCCCAGTCGATTGAAAAACCTACTGGAAAAACACCATTTTCAAATAGAGAACATTTCAGTCGACTGACCCCACGAGTCCAGTCGACTGAACTCATAGGTCCAGTCAACTGAACTTGCCCAGAAAATGTTTCAGCTACGGTTTTGTGATTTCAAATCTCAAAAAGAACATCCAACACCCGATTTCATCCAACCGAAACGCCGAAAAGAGTTTTAAAACCAAAAACCCTTACTTTGAAACGAAGATGATTTTCATGCGATTTACACGGTGAAAACACATAAGATTACATATACAACCCTTATACAGCAGTAGAATCTGAGATCCTACGTCGTTAGGTTAAAATTTTGACGCCTCGATCTACGTGCAAAATCAGACTTCGCCAAAATCAAAATCCGTCCTGATGGATGCGTAGACCACGATACCGATAGCAAGGTTCCGTTGTTGGATCGTTGAACATTGTGCCCCGGGGCCCCGAGAAGTTAGAGAGAAGGCAGAGAGAAAATGGAGGAAACCTAGGAGTTAGGTTTTTGAAAATATCTTTTAAAAAAATATCTAACTCCAGATATTTATAGGCCTCCAAAATATCATTTTTTTTTTAATTTTTAAAATTCGCACAGAAACTCCCTACAATACCGGGAAGCAACCCCTCATGCTCAGATTAACCAAAATAGGCATCAAAACATATATATGCATATTGAAGCAAAAACGCTAAAACGTGACTAAAAATACGGAATATGCATATAAATCAAATAGGAACGGTACAGGGTCTCACAATGGTGTTATCCCTAGCGCCAGGCAGCAGGAAATTCCAAAACAATCAATCGTTAGGCTTTGAAGATTGAAAACAAAGCAGTGGTTTCCATCCAAAGCAAAGGCGTCCAACTCAGCAAACTTATTCCAGGCGTCCCAGGCCATTTCGGCAATTCTAGGATTTCGGTTGGCTGTGTTTCTTTTTAAGCAAAACACTGCATATCAAGGATTTATGATGCAACTTGGACACAATAAGTTAATTCAAAATAGGATGATAGATCATAAAAATGGGATATTTATTTATATTTTGCATTTAAATTTTTTTATTAACTTTGTGAATGATAAATATTGATTTTTCTGTTAATTTAATTAATTTAAAATTTTAATTTTAATTAAAATATTTTGTAATGAAAAATTAAATTAATTTTTTAATTAATTAATTAATTAAATGAAAAAACTTTAGATATTTTATTTTTTACAAAATTTTACGTTTAAGATAATTTTATTTTTAAATCAGATATTTTGGAAATATGTGAGAATTAATTTCGATATTTGAATTAATTAAATGAAAAAATGTTGGATCAAAATAAATTATTATTTTTCAAAAAATATTGGACGATAAATAAAATAAATAAATGTCTTTAATCACTGCCTTAACTGAAAAGTTAATGAAAAAATTGTGCATTTATTAAATTTTATTTGTTACAAATTTAAATACGAAAAAATAGTTTGATAAAGCAGAATCATTAAAATTTTGTACACGAAATGATGTTTGATCCTTCCAGATCGTGTGACTTTTGAAATTAATAAATTTATTTTAATTAAACGGATTTTTATAACCTTAAAAATGTTTTAAAAATTTAAGTGGGAGATGAAATTTATTCACAGATAAATTCCGCGGTCTCCATCACCAGTTTATAAGCGATGCAATTAAATCCTGGGTGTCGGCAGTAAGGCCTTCTACCCTAACGGACAGATTAATTGCGGTATCGCCAGTGCAAACCTCATTCAGAAATAATTCTAGATAATTGTTAGTACGGATCACTTCTCCAACTGAAAGGTTCATTGCGAAACGATTAATTTAGAATTTGGTGATGGTTAACACTTAACTGTATATAATAGTATTCTCTCTAACTGAGTCACTGCTATTATATACTAGATCAAAACTATGTCAGCTATTTAATTTTACTTGACATGGTTAGTTGCCTAGATAGTAAAATTAAAAAGAATTGGCATGTCTGATCATATGAAGGATAGTAGACGTCCTCCCAACGAGACATGCTATCCTTAGGTTACTAGGCAGCTGGCGAATTAATTTTAAAATGATAGAGGGAACCAAATTAAAGTAAATTCAAAATTTTGCTCATCATAATTAACGGTATTTTAATTATATGGTTCTCAGGATTAAAATAAATTTTAACCTACTCGCTTCAATACTCAAACAAAACAAACTTATGGGACCAAATTTTATTGACTGAAAATGTAACTTGGATATAGCTTTAACTACAAATGGTATTCCTTCAATACCATGAAATGTGTTTGTTTCTAAAAAAGTTCTTCCTCTTGGTCAAAAGGTATTAAGAAGAAAAAAGTTCGAAAATAGGGAGACACAATTTCTAGGGTAGTTAGTGGGCCACAGACTAATATGAAAAAGTCGAAAGGAATATATTTTCACAGCAACTAGACCCGGCATTAGAAAGAGCTATGCCCAGTATTTCTCAAAAGGCAGAACAAATAGGGTAATTTATGTTCGCTAATTGTGGAAACATATTTAGCGGTGTTATCTACTGGTACCTGGTCTGTAAATACGGGAGCCACTAATCATGTCTGTAATTTATTACAGGGGTTCCAGGAAATTCGACAACTTAGTGATGGAGAGATTTACCTGCATATAGACAATGATACAAAGGTAACAACAGTTGCGTAGGAGATATCACTCTCAGTTTTGGTAGAGATCGAATTTTAATATTGACAGATTGTCTTTATGTACCAGCCATTAGAAGGAACTTAATTTCTGTTTTTAGATTGGCTAAAGATAGATATTTGGTTTATTTTAATAACTCTGTGGTTATTAAGGATAATAAACGGGTTATCTATTCTTGTACATTGGTGGATGATCTTTATATTATTACTCTAATCTCTCCTACACTGCAACCGACTGAAATGAATAATACATCTGTATTACCATATAACAGAAAGTTTTCTTTTTTAATGAACCAAACGTTTCTTTGGCACTGACACTTAGGTCATATTAATCTAATAAGAATAAACAGACTGGTAGCAGATGGACCTTTGAGTTCATTAGAGTTGGAGGCACTTCTAGTCCGTGAATCTTGCTTAGAGGGTAAGATGACCAAGAGATTCTTTTCGGCTAAAGACTATAGAGCTAAAGAACCGTTGAAGCTGGTTTATTCTGATGTATGTGGTCCTATGAAAATTTGGGCTAGAGATGGCTTTGAGTACTTCGTCATTTTCATTGATGACTACTCATGGTACGGATACATTTATCTGATGCACCGTAAGTCTGAATGCATTGAAAAATTCAAAGAATTCAAAGCGTAGGCAGAGAAGCGTCCAGGTAAAACTATCTAATCACTACGATCCGACCGTGATGGGGAATACCTCTTTAGAGAGTTTAAAAATTACTTGTCATCAAAGGGGATTACATCCCAATTGACTGCACTTGGCACTCCACAGTAAAAAAGGTGTAGCAGAAAGAAGGAATAGGACTTTATAGAGATGGTAAGGTCAATGATGTGTTATTCAGGTTTACCAGATTCATTTTTGGGACTCGCTTTAGAGACAGCGGCTTACATTCTAAACTTGGTACCTTCTAAGTCATACCTTCTACTCCCATAGAATTATAAACCAGGCATAAGCCTAGTTTGAAACACATTCAGATTTTGGGGTGTCCAGCACATGTGCTGAAAGGAAATGCAGGTAAGTTAAAACCGAGGACAGAAGTCTATTTTTTGTGGGGTATCCCAAGGAAACGAAAGGTGGTCTATTTTATAATTCTAAGCATCAGAACATCATTGTTAGCACTTATGCTTGATTCTTGGAAGAGAATTATATTATGGATCACAAGCCCAAAAGCAAAATTGTTCTGGAAGAACTGAGAGAAAATACAAGTAGAATGAAAAAGAAATCATAAGTCACTGATATTCCATTACCTCATTGTAGTGAAAGGATTATCGAGACAGGTCCAAATCAAGAACAAGATGCTTATGCATAGGGTTCAAAATTTTCACAGCCTGTTACTAGTACACAGACACATGTAGTGTCTCATCGTAGTGGGAGGATTGTTCATCAACTTGATCGGTATATGTTCTTGGGAGAGTCGTTTGATAAGATCCCAGCAGAATTGGATACGAGCCCTGTAACTACAATAAAGCACTACAAGACAAATATGTAGATCTTTGGCAAATGGTTATGAATTCAGAGATGGAATCTATGTATTTCAATCAGGTCTGGGAACTTGTAGAACCACCCAAAGGGATAAAACCCATTGGATGCAAGTGGATCTATAAGAAGATGAGAGGAGCAGACGGAAAGATTGAAACCTTCAAAGCTAGGTGTGTTGCTAAAGGGTTCACTCAGAAAGAATGGATCAATTATGAGAAATTTTTTTAACTGGTAGCCATGCTTAAGTCTATCTGGATTCTCTTATCCATTGCCGCTCATTTTGATTACGAAATCTGACAAATGGACGTCAAGATTGCTTTCCTTAACGGAAGTCTTGACTAGTGTATCATTATGATACAACCAGATGGATTCATTGCAAAGGGCCAAGAGCACATGTTGTGTAAGCTTAAGAGATCCATTTATGGACTTACGCAGGCATTTAGGTCTTAGAACACTCGGTTTGATCAAGCTTTAAAGTCTTATAATTTTTATCAAAGTCCAGATGAGTCCTGTGTGTACAAGAAGCGTAACGGAAGTGTGGTGACCTTCCTAGTACTTTATGTAGATGATATCTTGCTCATCGAAAACGATGTGGAGGCATTATCTACGGTTAAAGTATTGTTACCTGAATAGTTTGATATGAAGGACTTAGGAGAAGCCAGTCACATCCTTGGGATTAACCTTATGCGAGATCAGAATAAAAGATGTTGAGCTTATCACAAGCAAAGTATATCGATGATATCCTTGCTCATTTTAGCATGTAGGATTCTAAGAATGGGTTTTTCCTTTTCATAGATAGAATCACTCTATCCAAGGATCAGTGTCCTAAGACACCTGATGAGATAGAGAAGATGAAGACGGTTGCTTATGTTTCGACAGTAGGAGGCCTCATGTATGCTATGTTTTGCACTAGACCCGACATCTACTTTGCTGTTGTCATGGTTAATAGATATCAATCTAACCCAGGTCATGAGCATTGGATTGCGGTAAAGATTATAATCAAGTACTTGAAAAGGACTAAGGAATATATGTTGGTTTACCAGGCAGACAATCTAGTACCTTTGGAATACAAAGACTCAAATTTGTAGTCAGACGTAGAGCTTACATCAGGAGACAACCTTGCAGATTGTTTACAAAGAACTTACCGGCTAAAATTTTTGATAGTCATATAGAGGGCATGAGAGTCAGATGTATAGCAGCATTGTTGAGTACAAGTGAGAGATTGTTAGGGTTGGTATACTGAAAATCTTATTTTTAGTATTTAATTTTATTTTTAATAAAATTAATTTTTCTATTTTAAGAGAATCTTTATGAGTAATGTATGTGTATCATTTTTAATGTTATGCATGGATGTCCGATATTCTGTATAGTATTTAATCTGGTGTGCAGAGTACGGGTTGCACACAAAAGATCAGATTTTAGATTTTTACAGAATATAAGTTTTATGTTCATAGTTTATATGAAAATAGACATACCATCGGTACGACTGTAGCATAGGGTTTTAGTAGGCCTGTCTTTGTTATGGGAAACAAATAATAGCATCGTCTATTTTTCTAACTCTTTGTGCTAGTACACTTTGTGTGTATTGAACGGGACATTTGGGGTAATTAATTTTGTACTGACTATATAAATTAATTCACACCCCAAAGTTATTATGAATAGTGCTTATCTTTTTAATCCTGAAATAATTATTGATTTGCATATATTTAATATTTGTTGTTTTGATTCATTAGAGGGTACGATCTTATATGGGTCTATATTTTCGGTAGTTGGATAGCAGTATTATTTATATAAAAAATATTAATTATTGACGGAATCCACGTTTCAAAAAATTGGGATTGACGATACCCCATTAAGGAAGTTTATAAGTTTTGACCGGGCCAAATCCAGCAGGTGGATTTAATTATCCGGCGATCAAATAAGTTAAGCGAAAGGGTTTAAGGATATCAAGATGCCGATTAAATTAAATTGTCAGTAATTAAATTTAATTGGCGGGTATCAAAAATCCTAACGTGTGGAGAAATGGTAACCATTTAATAACAGGAGCTCAATGCAAGAAGGTCTTGAGATTATGGGTGAGAGTGCAATTATAGTTCTTTAGTAGTGTGAACTGTAATTCAGTGCTTTATGAAAATTGTAAAAACTGCTGCGTCTTTCCATAATTGGAGAAACTACTGGTAGGTATCTGTGTTCCATTGGAAGTCTTACTCATAATAACTCCCCAGGTCACTACTGTAGTCCTATATATACGCGAGTAGGCTGAACCAGTTTGAAATTGATAGATCATATATCATATATCAGATATATCATATTTTATCTTTTTAAAACTTAAATATATCTGGGTTCTACTGGTACAAGTTCTCGATAGACCGTAGCCCACACTACGTTCGAGAATTGCGTAAGGAAATACAGTAGAAGAGCTGACGGGAGCTTCAACTCTGAATCAAATCGTAGTTGAAGAATAGATCGACAAAAGGTATTCTTCTAAATTATCTTTGGTTGCACGGGTTTTATTTTGATCGTTCAACGTCAAAAGTTTTATCTGGATCCCGTTTCGGCGTTTGGCCGTCCAATTAATTTTTTACCAAAAATCGTTTGTAAAAATAATTATCTTGGCAGTTTTGCCTCCAACAGTAAGCTGGTTAATCGTGGTGTTTTGGCATAGTTGGGTGCGGGGCATGTTTGGGCCCGTGGTTCTTTTCCTAAAAAGGGAGTTTTGGAAAATGATGGGGTTTGGTGAGAACGTTTGTGATAACCATTTTATGGGAGGTTTGGTGTTGGCCTTTAGATAGGTCTTGTTCTGTAAGTTGTTGGTTCTGTCGGGTGTGTGGCATGTAATGTCGTGATAAGTTATGTGGCGTCGTTATGTGGAACGTAGTGGTTATACGTACTTTTGTGCTTATAAAACTCTAGTTTTATTCATGCAAGTGATAGACGGCAATGTGATCTTATAGGGTCTTGGTGCATTTAAAGTTTTGGTTTTATATAGGCATGTGTTGATACGATTTTGTCCCTGGCATACGATTTTATCCCGTGGCATACACTTTTATCCCGTGAGGATGTATGTTTGAGTATGGATCTTCATCTATGTGATAGAATGTTGTTGAGGCTTGTAAAAGTAGGTTTATATGTATTTGTGTTGCATGTGGGACTCGTGGGAGTATTACCTCGTAGGAGTCTATCTTTGCAGGTAAACCAGTGTATTATATATATATATATATATATATATATATATATCAACTTATTTTCTAGGCTCTGATGAGTCGTGATACAAAACCGTTTTCAAAACTGTTTTCCTTGAGGCTCTGGTGTGTCCTTATATAAAACTGTTTTGGAAATGTTTTTCCTCTGAGACTCGTACGAGTTCAGATATAAAATCGATTTTATGGCTCGTGTGAGTCGAAAACCGCACATTATTTTCCTAGCATGTTTAGCTTATTTTCATACTTGTCTAGTTTCTGTTAAGCTTTGGCTTACGGTGTGGGATTTAAATTATTTTTCAGGTACCGGTCACACAGGATGATCTGGAGGAGCCAGTGTGGCAAAAGATCTGTAGTCTTTCTATTTGTTCTTTTTAGATCATATATGGTTATAACATGTTTATTGATGTTGGAAACGTATGATGTATGCCTTTTGGTAGTTATATTTACTTCATGTATGTTTTAATCTGTTAGTAAACATCGGGTTGGGTGTTATGTGGCTGTTTATGGTGTTTCACGTGACCCGAACTTTGGGGCGTGATAGAATGGTATCAGAGCTCTGAGTTCGAATACCTAAGAGCCATGGTAAGATGGTGCATCACCGTGTGAGATTGATTGCGTGTGCTTGACTGCATGTGTTTAGATGTTTTTATAGAACGAGCATGATAGCGTGTTAAATGTCTGAATATTGTGTATATGTGAACATGGGGGTTGAATCATAAGATTGATTAGTCTTGCCTTTGGGCGTTTGGATTAACAAACTTGAGAGCCAAGTTAGAAACACGTTTAGCTGACGTGATTTCTAGCAGAAAATCTAAGTAGGTTGTCCAAATTGACGCGTCACTCTTGTCGGTTCTCCTTGGTATGTGGAGTTTGTTTAGCATGAACCTATGTGACTACGTGTTAGCATACTTCTATGGTTAGTGCTTATGTTCATGCGATGTGTTGCATATTATGTTATGTCTTTCCTTTCATATAGACGTGATGTCTATGCAGAGAGGGCGAGACTGTGTTCGAGGCTATGGTCGTGGGTTTGGAGTTGGTGGTGGACTCCGTGGGTGGTGTGCTATGTTGAGGCAGCGATTGATAAGGATGTGAGGTTGGAACGAGCTGTAGATCCCGTGTCTTTGATATAGTTGGCCGTAATTTAGAATATATGACCTTGTTTGACTGTATCCTAGGAATGTTTTGGCTGACCAACTCCCGTGCCAGTGTTGATGGTGATCGACGGGGTTGTTTCCTTTTGACCTGGTACAAAATTTTGGGGACGAAATTCCTTTAATGGGGAAAGAGTGGTGAGACCCTGACCTATTTTCTTTTTTGGAGTTTTTTGACCCGTGTTTATTGCTTTTGTTACAGCATGTTCATGTGTTTTTATGCATGTTCGGGTTTAGGTATGCATATGGGGTTGGTTCCCGGGGCTGTTCGGCGTTGTGGTGCCAATTTCAAAAAACAAAAAAAAAGTCATTTTTGTGGTTTATAAATATCTAGCTTAAGATATTTTGGTAGAGATATTTTTCAAAGCTTGGAGACTAAGTTTTTTTTCTCACACCAAAAGTTTCACCTTCACTTTAGATTTTCTTAGGGCCCGAGCTTTGTTTTTTGGCGACCGAGTAGCGGATCCTTGCTATGTACATTAAGGGCTATTCGTTTATCCAAATATAATTTTATTCCGACGAAGTTTGATTTTGCACGTCAATCGACGAGTTGAGTTTTTGACTTAACGAGGTAGAATCCTAGACTCTCATGTTTTAGACGGGTGCTACGTGAATTCTGGTATGTTTTTATCGTACAAAAATGCATGAAAAATCGATATGTGTATCGAAAAGTCGGGTTTTGGTTTAAAACTATTTTTGGATGTTTTCGGTTAGATGAAAAGGGGTTTTGAGGCTTCTTTTTGGTGTTTCCTTGTTGTTTTGGGCTTGTGTATGTTTGTGGATTGTAGAATTGGTGTTTAGCTGGTTTAATTTGGGGCTGAGAAGCTTTTTTCGTCGCTAGGGTTTGCTTTTCGTCGCCATTCAGCCGTCTGATTTGAAAATGTTAATCTGTTGCTTTTTTGTATACACTTTTTCTATTTGTGTCAACACTTTTGCTGTTGGTGTCGACACATTTTCTTTCTATTTGTGTTGTCTATGCTGCGGTTGTTTTGTGTCGACACTATTTTCTGTTTGTGTCGACATTATTTTTGCTTGTGTCGACACTTCTGGTGTTGGTGTCGATCGTTTTTTGTCTCTGCTTGTGTTAACTCTCTGCTGTTGTTTTGTATCGACATTTTTTTCTATTTGTGTCGACACTTCTGCTATTAGTGTTGACACTTTTTTCTTTCTACTTGTGTTGACTCTCTGCGGCTGTTTTGTGTCGACACTTTTTCTGTTTGTATCAACACTTTTGCTGTTTGTGTTGACCCATTTTCTTTTGGTCGTGTTGGGGTCTTAAGGGTTTCTTTTGGTCGTGTTAGGGCTTTAGGGGTTTCTTTGTTCGTGTTGGGGCCTTAGGGGTTTCTTTTGGCCGTGTTGGGGCCTTGGGGGTTTTTTTGGTCATTTTATGGCTTTTCAGTCAATTGAATTATGGGGTTCAATCGAATGGCTCTCCTCTAGTGACTTTTCGGTCGATTGAATTATGAAATTCTGTCGATTGGATTCATGAAGAGGGGTATGGGTCGTTTCTTCTTGTGGTTGGTCGTGGTGGGGCCGTGGTGGTTTGTTTCCTCATGGTCGTCCTTGGGGGTGACGTAGGTTGGTTAATCGTGGTGTTTGTGCATAGTTGGGTGCAGAGCGTGTTAACCATTTGTGATAACCATTTTGTGGGAGGTTTGGTGTTAGCCTTTGGATAGGTCTTGTCTTGTAAGTTACTAGTTCTGTCGGGTGTGTGGCATGTGATGTCGTGACGGGTAATGTGGCTTTGTTATGTGGAGCGTAGTGGTTATACGTACTTTTTTGCTTAAAAACTCTAGTTTTATTCATGCATGTGATAGATAGCTACGTGATCTTATGGGGTCTTGGTGCATTTAAAGCTTTAGTTTTATATAGGCATGTGTTGATACGATTTTATCCCGTGGCATACGATTTTATCCCGTGAGGATGTATGCTTGAGTATGGATCTTCATCTATGTGATAGAACTATTGTTGAGGCTTGTAAAAGTCGATATATATGTATCTGTGTTGCATGTGGGGCTCGTGGGAGTCTATCTTTGATGGTAAAGAATTGTAGTACATATATATATATATATATATATATATATATCAACTTATTTTTAGGGTTTGATGAGTTGTGATACAAAATCGTTTTCGAAATGCTTTTCCTCTGAGACTCGTATGAGTTCAGATATAAAACCGTTTTTATGGCTCGTGGGAGTCAAAAATCGCACATCGTTTTCCTAGCATGTTTAGCTTATGTTTCATGCTTGTCTAGTTTTTGCTGAATTTTGGCTCACGGTGTGGGATTTAAAATATTTTTCAAGTACCGGTCACGCAGGTTGATCTGGAGAAGCAGATGTGACGAAAGATCTGTAGTCTTATTTTTTGTTCTTTTTGGATCATATATGGTTATAACATGTTCATCGGTGCTAGAACCGTATGACGTATGGCTTTTGGCAGTTACATTTAATACATGTATGTTTTAATTTGTGAGTAAACATCGGGTTGGGTGTTATTTAATTGTTTATGGTGTTTCACATGACCCGGAGTTTGGGACGTGACAGAATTGTATCAGAGCTCTGGGTTCGAATACCTAAAAGCCGTGGAAAGAGGGTGCATTACCATGTGAGGTTGATTACGTGTGCTTGACTGCATGTGTTTAGATGTTTTGATAGAACGAGCATGCTAGCGTGTTGAATGTGTGAATTCTATATATATGTGAGCATGGAGGTTGAACCTTAGGATTGAATAGTCTTGCCTTTGGGCGTTTGGATTAATAAACTTGAGAGCTAAGTTAGAAACGCGTTTAGCTGACGTGATTTCTAGCAGGGAATCTAAGTAGGTGGTCTAAATTGACGCGTCACTCTTGTCGATTCTTCTCGGTATGTGGACTTTATTTAGCATGAAGCTATGTGACTACGTGTTAGCATACTTATGTGGTTAGTGCTTATGTTCATGCAATGTTTTGCATCTTATGTTATGTCTTTCCTTTTATATAGACGTGATGTCTGCGCGGAGAGGGCGAGACTGTGTTTGAGGTTGTGGCCGTGGGTTTGGAGTTGGTGGTGGATTCCGTGGGTGGTGTGCTGTGTTGAGGTAGCGGTTGGTAAGGACGTGAGGTTGGGACGAGCTGTAGATCCCGTGTCTTTGAGATAGTTAGCCGTTGTTTAGAATATATGACCTTGTTTGACTGTATCCTAGGAATTGTTTGGCTGACCTCTCCTGTGCTTGTGTCGATGGTGATTGACGGGGTCGTTTCCTTTTGACCTTGTACTGAATTTTGGGAACGAAATTCCTTTAAGGGGAGAAGAGTTGTGAGACCCTAACCTGTTTTCTTTTTTGGAGTTTTTTGACCCGTGTTTATTGTTTTCGTTACATCATGTTCATATGTTCTTTTATGCATGTTCGGGTTTAGATATGCATATGGGGTTGGTTTCTGGGGCCATTGGGCGTTGTGGTGCCAATTTCAAAAAAAAAAAAAAGAAGTCGTTTTCATAGCCTATAAATATCTAGTCTTAGATATTTTGGTAGAGATATTTTTCAAAGCTTGGAGGCTAATTTTTTTTTTCTCACACCAAAAGTTCCACCTTCATTCTAGATTTTCTTTGGGCCCGAGCTTTGTTTTTGGTGATCGAGTAGCGGATCCTTGCTATTTACATTGAGGGCTACGCGTTCATCGAGACAAAATTTGATTTTGACAAAGTTTGATTTTGCACGTGGATCGACGAGCTGAGTTGTTTACTTAACGAAATAGAATCCTAAACTCTCATGTCTTATACGGGTGCTACGTGAATTCTGGTATGTTTTTATCGTACAAAAATGCATGAAAAATCGATTTGTGTATCGAAAAGTCAGGTTTTGGTTTAAAACTATTTTTGGTTGTTTTAGGTTAAATGAAAAGGGGTTTTGAGGCTTTCTTTTTGGTGTTTCCTTGTTGTTTTGGGCATATGTATGTTTGTGGGTTGTAGAAGAGTGTTTGACTAGTTTAATTTGGGGTTGAGAAGCTTTTTCTGTCGCTAGGGTTTGTTTTTTGTCGCCATTCAGCCGTCTAGTTTGAAAATGTGAATCTGTTACTTTTGTGTCGACACTTTTTCTATTTTTCTTGACACCTTTTCTGTTTGTGTTGACACTTCTGCTGTTGGTGTCGACACATTTTCCTTCTGTTTGTGTTGTCTATGCTGTGGTTATTTTGTGTCGACACTATTTTTTATTTGTGTCGACACTTTTTCTGCTTGTGTCGACGCTTCTGCTGTTGGTGTTGACCATTTTTTCTCTCTGCTTGTGTTGACTCTCTGCTGTTGTTTTGTGTCGACATTTTTTTCTGTTTATGTCGACACTTCTGCTGTTAGTGTTGACCCATTTTTTCTTTCTACTTGTGTTGACACTTTTTCTATTTGTGTCGACATTTTTGCTGTTTGTGTTGACCCCTTTTCTTTTGGTCGTGTTGGGGTCTTAAGGGTTTCTTTTGGTCGTGTTAGGGCCTTAGGGGTTTCTTTGGTCGTGTTGGGGCCTTAGGGGCTCGTGAGAGTCTATCTTTGATGGTAAAGCATTATAGTACATAT
>JAOTRH010091889.1:0-16490 GCA_034768845.1 Heliamphora exappendiculata
TATATTCTAATAAGCTCTGTGGGAAAAAGGCTTAAGCGTAAACTGTATTTATAGGCATCGAAGCATGACTCACAAGAGAGTGACAGCTGTGAAACACCTGTAATTAAACACGTGATACATTTAACCTGTTAATTAATACATTATAAAATTTTTAATTTAAAATATTTAAAATATATTTTTATGAATTATATAATTAGAATTATCACCAATGTATTTTTTATCTAATTAATATTTTTTCGTCACAGTTTAACGATTATTAACTCTTTTTAATAATTATAAAAATTTATATTTACAAAATTTGTAAAAATTTAAAGTAATCATTTAATATTATTTTATAATTTATCACGAAATTAGAATTTACAAAAAAAGTTTCTAACCATATAATATATTTTTATCATAATTCTTGATTATTTAAAATCTTATTAGACGTAGGATTTAGACTTTAAAATTAACTCGAAGGTTTTGTTAGAGATTCTAGTTAGGGTTTTATGATAAATTCATTACTTTTATTATTGTTATTTTTATTTTTAGTATTATTATTATTAAAGTCAGGTATCAAAAACTGAAGTGCCAAGATCCAGCAAGTGTGGCCAAGAGCCGAGCTTCTCACCAAACTGTCGAGCTCTTGAACTGAGTAACTATGAATCGGGTAACCGAGCTCTTGTGCCAAGCTGGGTTGATATAACGCAAAACAGTGTGTCGAAGAGACAGAAACCAGCTGGTCAACCGAGGACGAAAAGGCTCATTGAGAGAGTGCTTCGAAAATCTTGAAAACTTTTGGTGTCGCTTTTAGTAAGAGACAAGGGGTAAGCCAGTGATGGTGTAGCTGAGATACCAAGCTCTTATTGAAAAATTTCTCGAGAGGTTCTCACTATTTCATCATACTCAGTGACTTGTGGGGATGCCGAGCTAACTAAGATAATGCCGAGCTTCGCTTCACCGCTGAGGAGAGATTGAGGGAGGCAGGCACCAAACCGAACTAAGATAATGCCAAATTGACTTGTTGTGCTACAAATAGAGAGTCATGGTTTGGAGCTCACCGATCAGTCGGAGCTTTCCTGATCAACGTTCCAGAGAGAGGGTTATGAAAGCTTTGCCGAACTCCGAGGGGTGTCGTTGTCCATAATCAAGAGCTGTGATCCCCTTAGTTGCCGAGGTTGCTGGAAGATGACCCACCGAGCCAAAATGTCGAGCTTCTCCTAGTTGGGTTTTGCTGTGATGACACTGGAGAGAAAGGGCCAACCATGGTACTGAGTGTTTGTTGCCGAGCAGCACCTTGTCCACCGATGTATTATATCAAAACCATCATGTTTTTTTTAGCCAAAAAACAAGCAATTTTGTGGCCTCCCGTTCTCCGGACACGTCAGGACATACATAAGTATAGATAGAGAGATTATTATAGCCATTCATTTATATTTAGATATCATTAATTTTATATCATTAAGAGTTTTGAAACGTTCAAAATGCATAGCGATTAAAGTTTCACAAAAGATTTAACAAAAATTACAATAACCCATGAAAACTAAACAAAAGGACAAAAAATGGTGAACTTCAATTTCTTCAATTGCATTGTCGAGGTCGACTGGTCCCTGCCACTCACCTTGCTCTTCAAAATCATATTTTTTTCAGGTTCGGCTTCCTCAAAAAGCTCTCCTCTTCACCTATGGCATCAATGCCATGAACCAAAATTCAGAAGCAATTTTCTTAAATAGACTAACAAATCCAGAACAAAATATTCTACAATACATATCGCATAATACCCAATATAATTTACGGTCAAAGAAACAGACAATTTAACGTTTCAACAGGGTAAGCATGTATAAGAACAATTGTGCAAATGTGTGATGCAGATGAATGCGATGCAACCAATTTTGTTTTCTAATCCAAATTTAAACTTAACTTATTCTAAGCTCTCCCAAATCGAGGTGAACCATCCTAAATTCCATGATCCCAATCACGCTGACCAAGTCTACCGACCGACAAAGAGCGTTCTTTAAGATGTGGGATGACTACGTAGCGAACTTAGTATCCAGCGAAGTCATCACTGACAGCAAAGGCGTGTACAAGTCAACACTCAGGCCCTCGAATCTTAGGTCAAGGTCAAACGTGGAATCGCGAAATCTAACTACTCTTATTACGCCACCCGAACCGCCTTCATCAAAAATATACATCATAAATAATAAGGTGCATTTAGCACTTGGGGCAAAACCATCCCCAAAAAAAATCATGACATATAGCTAATATGACAATCAAGGCATTTAGCCAATATCACAATATTCTGACTCCATCAATCACGATACCAACCCTAAGGTATAATTTTTATTTTTTTTTCAAAATAAAATGGTGAATCTCGCGAAACTCAATCCAATGGTGATGTGATATGACACATGCAACTACTATTTACAATTTACAAGTAAAAATTGATCATGACGTGGACTAAAATGAAATATGCATGTTTTACATGGAATGTAAAATTATGATCATAGAGTACAAGTATATGAAACACAAGTGATAATTCACGAGACATAAATTCAACCTAGCGGCATGAATTTTATTCATCAAATTATTATTTTCATACACAAATCATTCACATAACTCATTTAAAATTCATATATTTAAATTTCACAATATGACGCATTACATATACACTTAGCCAAAATTGGATAATTATTCAATCGCCAATTTAAAATTTACGACAGTGTTTTGAGGAACCTAGGTATGGATTTAATTTTTTATTTTTCGAGTACTAATTACATAAAAATATTTTCCACAACTCTCATTATTAAGCACTAATGTTAGATCCTAGGGCAAAAAGGTCTTTTGATTTAATTAAGGGATAATCATTCAGCACTTTACAGAGAAAAGTGTAGAATTTAAGCCCTCTGTTGACCACGATTTTTGGGCACCAATTAAAGGGATACGTGTATGATTTTTGGGAAAATTTTACATTAAGGTGTTCCCTACAAGTTTCTTGTTTGAGCTAAGGCAAGTTCTTGGAAAAAAATTAGTGATTTTGGTCAATTTGTAAAAATAGTTCAGCCAGCCTAAAAAGGTTTGCAGAGTGGATTTTTCACAGCGAATACTCAAAATCTTCAGGGTACCATCCGAGGGCATTTTGGGCTGATATTTGCTCAGTATCTAGCTTAATATATGAGCAATATTTTTTTATATTTATCACTTTTGGATTAAGCTACTAAAAATTTAGAATTTTGGTTTCACAAAAAAGTGTGACAGAGGGCTCTATCAATCGCTAAATCTCAACAGTAATTTTGAAAAGTATTTTGACCCATCAATACTTTATATTTTTAGCTTGTTTTTGGTGATCAGAAAGATAAAAATGTCATCTACAATTTTTATGTTTTGACCCAAGTTCGGTTCTCACTCTAACTAAGAATTTTTAGATCTGCAAATCAGAGTGGTCAATATCTGACACTATTTAGTAAAATGACATATTTCGAGTTCTACCTAACGAAATTACTTAAAATCAATTTTGTATGAAAGAGAACTCAAAAAAATAAATCTGCACACAAAAATCACTTTAAGATCATTTTTTTTAAATTAGTTATGATATTTTAAAATTAGTGGAAGGATGTTGGTAAGCCGAGAAAATCAGGTTACCTAGGGTTTTGGTGGTTTAACTTCCGTTGTGTGTATTTTTTATTTATTTTTTTTGCATGCATGTCATAAACTCATATAAACCAAAATGCGAAAATTTATTTAAGCCATATAACTCAAAATTATACACATACAAGTACATGCAAAGCTTGATTACACACAAACAGTCCATAATCTGTCTACAACGCCTTTTGAGTTATAATTCGTTTATTATCTTTAGGGTTGATTATAGAGATGGATTGAGAACTATCTCATGGAAGAATATCAGAGAATTTTAGAGAATTTACTTACCTTGTTGGATGCTCAAAAGGTTGAAGAATAATGAGTCTTAACTTTAATGTCTTTCCCTTTATTCCTCCTACCTTCTCCTTCCCTCTTCCTTCCTTCTTCTCTCCTTCTTATTGGGAGAAATATAACGTCATACAAGATTTTTTCGGTGGTTCAGAAAATATATCTTTATTACCGAACAATAATTACAATAAACTGAAATTAAATAAAACAAAATATAAAAATTAACATGAATAGACAATGCAAACTGAGTCATGCAAACGCAGTTTTCTTCAGAACGATTCACCGCCTACCGAGAGTGTTGTACGTTTTTCACCGGCGCCACTTTTCCAGGATAAAACGGTTGACCCAAATGGTAGAACACTACCAAAGATCGGCTACGAACGTACCTCGTCTGTTTTTCTCTCTTTCACAACTTGCTTTTGTAATCTGGTCTCTCTCTCTCACTTTCTCTCCTCTTGTATTATGTATCTTCACACACTAACCTTCCTTCTTTGCAGAATATGTCCCTCTTTTGTGCAGAACACTATAGAATAGGAGGAGTCCTTATATAAAATTCTCTCATGAAGGGTTACAACTGAGAAATCAATTGCCAATGAATACCAATGAATTTTGAAATTCAATTGTCAATTGAATGGCCAATTCAATTGACAATTAAATTCATAATTCAATTCTAGAGTAATGGCCAATAATTCTATCATAATGGCCAATTGAATTCACTATTGTCCAACAGCTCCCCCATGAATGAAATTGGCGAGAGTACAAAACTCAGATTATAAAGCTGATTGCAAGAGAGAAAGACAACTGAAAGTCCCTGCATATGATAGGTAGTGGTTTGCCTTGAATCTTTCCTTGTGATAACTTATCGGATTTATTGACAAACAAATGGACGGTACCGCCTTGAATTGTGTCGCCTTAGCTGTAAACCGAGACAATAGGCTTCACACAACAACTTTCACAACGAAGTTTTCGTTCTCACGGTTGTGTTCGTTTTGCCCATGAAACACTCTTCCTGGTTCTCAAGTATTTTCTGGAAAATTTTACCTTGTCAAATTCTCAAAGAAGCTGCTCCACTTTATACTCACATAGGTGACTTTTATCCAATGGTATTTCTCAATACCAGCCTGGCTCACCAGTAAAAGTCATTAAAAGCTAATACTTAACCTCCTAAATCACCGTTACATCATAGGAATAGGTAAGAGTTCATAAACTCCACGGTGATTATCCTGGGCATACGCAATTAGGTTGACCCATTAAACTTAGATCTTGGGATCTCTAGTCAGCGAGATTGAGTTTTTCTTCACGATACCTTTTTACGTTACATGCTTTAATCTCATTACAACCAATGCTCTTTCAACTAACTCTCTGGTTAATCCTTTGGTTAGCGGATCCGTAATATTATCCTTTGACTTTACATAGTCAACTATGACAACTCCACTTGAGAATAGTTTTCTAATATTATTCTGTCTACGACGTACATGTCTAGACTTACCATTATACATATAACTCTGTGCCCTACCTATTGTCAATTGACTATCACAATAGATACACGTAGCTGGCACAGGTCTAGACCATCTTGGAACATCTTTAAGAAATTACCGTAGTCATTCGGCTTCTTCAGTTACTTTATCTAAAGTAATGAATTCTGATTCAATCGTAGAACGTGCTATACACGACTGTTTGAAAAATTTTCAAAATATCGCTGCACTACCAAGTAGAAATACATATCCACTTGTAGACTTTGAGTCTTTTGTGTCCGATATCCAGTTTGTATCACAGTATCTTTCTAATACTGTAGGATATCTGGTATAGTGCAGTCATAGATCACGAGTATATCTCAAACAGCGTAGCAATCTAACTATCAGTTTTCAGTGATCACATCTGGAATTACTCGTGTATCGGCTCAGTCTACTTGCAGAGAAAGTTATGTCAGGCCTTGTATAACTCATCAAGTACATTAGACTCCTGATAACCTGAGAATATTCCAAATGGGAGACACTTTTCCCCCATTTGTGGATAAATGGATACTCATGTCCACTGGGGTCATGGCGACTTTCGTGTCATAATTGTTGAATTTTCTCAAAATCTTATCAACATAATGAGTTTGACACAACGTAAGACCGTCTAGTGTTCTTGTGATCTGGACACCCAGAATCACATTAGCGAGACCCATATCCTTCATGTCAAACTTTGAATTCAACATATCTTTAGTGGACTGGATAACCTTGTCATTCCATCCCACAATGAGCATGTCATCAACGTAGAGACACAGGATGACATAACCTTCATCAGAGTCTTTGACGTATACACAGCTGCCACATTCGTTGATTTGAAACCCATGAGACAATACTACATTGTCAAACTTTTTATGCCATTATTTAGGAGCTTACTTTTGACCATACAAAGATCTATCTAGCCTACAGATTTTTCTTTTAGGCCCAGAAAATCTCTCAGGTTGTTCCATGTAGATTTTTTGGTCTAAATCTCCATTTAAAAAAGTTATTTTTACATTCATCTGATGTATTGCTTGATTTCGTAAGGCTGTAATAGCGGTTATCATACGAATTGAGGTTATCCTGGATACAGAAGAATAAGTATCAAAGTAATCTAGGCCTTCTTTTTCTCTGTATCCATTGATAACAAGCCTAACTTTGAACTTATCAATTGATCCATGTGCTTTAATTTTTCTCTTGAAGATCTATTTGTAGCCCAAAGGCTTACTACCTCGTGACAAATCCATTAGTTCCCACGTATGGTTCTGCAGTATGGAATCAATCTCGCTTTTAATCGCTTCTTTCCAGAACGAAGCCTCAGTACACCTCACAGCTTCCTGTACGTACAAGGCTCATTTTATAACAAGTAGGTTAGAAAATCTAGAACAAAAGAGGTTAATTTCTTAGCCCGTTGCTACATCTTGACTCTATATCAACTTCTTTTTCTTGATCTCTACAGCTATCATTAGTAGGATGCAAAGTCTATTTTACTGAATTTTACTCTTTAATTGATCTATATGGAAATATGTGTTCAAAGAACGACACATTTTTGGGCTCTATGACTGTATTCTGGTGAATATCTGTTACTGCAGATTTATACACAAGAAATCGACAAACAGTGCTATTTTTCGCATAACCGATGAACATACAATTAACAATTTTTTAACCTATTTTTTCCTTCTTAGGAGGAGGTATAGCTACCTTCGTATGATACACCCATGTTTTTAAGTAATTATAAGTAGGCCTCCTACTTTTAAACAACTCATAAGTTGTTTTGTCATTATTCTTGCGAGGGACTAAATTCAGAATGTTATTAACGGTGAGAACCGCATCACCCCACATGTTTTGAGGTAACTCAAAACTCACCAACCTAGTATTCATTATATCATTCAAGGTACGATTTTTACGCTCAGCAGTCTCATTTGGCTGAGGTGAGTAAGGTGCAGTGGTTTAGTAGATAATTTCGTACTCAGCACAATATCCACCGAACGGTGATTCATATTTACCACCTCGATCATTTCTCAATGCCCTAATCTTTTTGCTAGGATGGTTTTCCATTTCATTCTTATACAGAATAAATTTATCCAAAACTTCATCATTGCTTTTTAGAAAGTATACATAGCAGTACTTTGTACTATCATCAACAAACGTGATGAAGTACTTATTAGCACTGAGAGTTTGAACATATTTCAGATCACACACATCAGTGTGAATTAAACTCAGTGGCTCGGTGCTTCTTTCAACCAAGTGAAATGAAGACCTAGTTAACTTTGGCTCCACACAAGTTTCACACTTGAGAGTTTTATCAATATCAAAATCAGGTATGTACTCCAAGTTAATTTATCTACGCATAGAATTATAATTAACAAGATCTAGTCTACCTTGCCACAAAATGGAAGACTAAAGCACATAAGCAACAAGGTATTTCATTTGATTAGCAGTGAAAATGAATGTTATTACATTTATTTTGAATTGACCATTGGTCACATATCATTTCTCCACATACATCCCTACCTTAGACAGCGTAACTCTGTCTGCCTAAAAAATCATCCGAAACTCGTGCTTGCTCAACAGAGACCCATATACAACTTCTGACCATTGGCCCCTATCTCAAAGATGTTAAACATTTGTCTGTCACAGCAGACATGGCGAGTAGCCCATGTGTCTGTCCACCATTCTTGTGGATTTGAATCTACCATGTTCACCTCAGAGACCACGCCCGAGAGATCAATATTTGAGACACCCTCAGTTTCCTCTGCCATATGAGCTTAAGCTTGAAAATTATTTGGCTTCTTGCACTCTGAAGCACGATGTCCAAACTTATCACAGTTAAAGTATTTCCCTTAAAATTTCTCGTTCTGCTTTATGGCAATATGACCTTTTGGTCCTAATTTAACTTTCTGGTCAAACCTTGTGTTGGCATAGTTGTCATGAATACTCTTCTTTGTTCTTGAAGATTTTTTAACTTCCATCACAATGGCCATGTTGGGGTTGGACCTGACACTCTTGCTCTTTGCTCGATTTTCTTCCCTAACATTAAGCTTGAAGAATAGAGCCTCCAGAGTCATCTCTTTATTCCTGAACATTAGATAACTCTTGAATTTCTTTCATGTTTCAAGAAGCTTGTGGATAACTGCAACCACTATGAATGCTTCACTTAGTAACATCCTTTCTGCTTTGATCTCATTGATCAAAATCTGAAGCTCTTGGACTTGAATCGTCACATGTTTTGAGTCATTTATCACATAATCAAGGAACTGGCCGACTATGAAATTCTTGGACCCAGTACCCTCAATTTTGTACATTCCCACAGTTCTATAGCTATTTTTGTCTCATTAAACACAGAATACAATGAGTCATCTAGAGTATTCAGAATATAATTCTTGCATAGATAATCGGCATTCTTTCAATTATCAACAAATATTAATTTCTGAGTGTCTGCATTCTCATCAGCAACTGGAGCTTTCTCAATTAGGCATCTGGCCAGATTCAGAGTAGTGAGGTAAAATACCATTTTCTAATGCTATCTTTTAAAGTCAACTCCTCTTCCAAACTTTCCATTCTTGTCCATGAGAGACAACGGAACAGTTGAAACACCAGGTATAAGGGCACCTTATTTTTCAAGAGCAACTTGCTTTTTCAGGAGCACTTTGTTTTTCAGTCGCCATATTTTCTGAAATAAGATCAATTCACATATTAGATCTTTACAATGTCGACAATAAGAATAGATTAACAATCTAAACTTAATTTCTCCAAACATATTCTATCATGTGGCGGGGTCTTAGGGGGAGCGCCCCTTGGTGGAGATTCTAGGGGGCTGTGCCCCTAACAGGGTTCCTAGGGGCAGCGTTCCTAGGCCGGAGTCTGAGGGCTGCGCCCTCAGTGGGGATCAGTATGTATAATTGCTCATAGCAAGTGCTTCTAAATCCTAGAAGGTCAGCCACGCATGGCTGGCTATGGACTTAACCGATCAGATCTCTTTTATGCATCACACAGCGAAGGTGTCGACATAGGAAGGAAATGGTTGACACCAACATGAAAACGTGTCAACACAAACATCAAAGGTGTTGACATAAACATGGAAAAGTGTCAACACAAACAACCTAGGGACGACACAACCAGAGAAATGTGTCAACACAACCATCGAAGGTGTCGACACAAAAGAGCTGAGAGATTCAATGTAAACAGCAACCAGCGAATATGTCGACACAAACACCCCATGTGTCGACACAAAAGAATCGATAGAAAAGTGTCGATACAAAAGAACAGAGAGTTCCAAACTGATGTAGGTGTCAACACAAACGGGAAAATGTGTCGACACAAAACAAACGAGAGTTTTAAACAAAGATAGGTGTCGACACAAACAGAGAGAGGTGTCGACACAAAAGAACCGAGAGTTCAACTCAACATCAACATAAGAAAATGGATCGACACCAATGAAAAATATGTGGACACAAATAGCCAAAAGTGTCAAAAGTATCGAGACAAATAAAAAGGCGTCGACACAATCGGCCAGATCTCAAATTTCTGAACAGCAACTGGATGATGGTGGAAAGCCAACCACTATGGTTTGGATTATTCGGAACATATTATTCGGAACAAGATAATTGTTCTCATACTGCAATGAATTCATAAAACCTGGACATACTCACATAATCTGTTAGAAGTATAAACATGTATTTTCTGGTAAAGAAAATTGATGATCTAAACCGAGCAGGTTTTAAAAACTGAATCATTCTTAAGATTGTTGTGAGAAATATAACGCCATACAAGATCTACTCGGTGGTTCAGAAAATACATCTTTATTACCAAACAACGATTATAATAAACTGAAATTACATAAAACAAAATACAAAAATTAACATGAATAGACAATGCAAATCGAGTACTGTAAACGTAGTTTCCTTAATAATAATTACCGCATACCGAGGGTGTTGTAGGTTTTTCACTGATGTCACTCTCCCAAGATAAAACGGTTGACCTGAACGTTGGAACACCGCAAAAGATCGGCTATGAATGTACCTCGTCTGTCTTTCTCTCTTTTACAACTTGCTATTGTAATATGATTTCTCTCTCTCTGTCTCTCTCTCTCTCTTCTCTTGTATTCTGTATCTTCACACACTTACCTTATTTCTTTGCATAATATGTCTCTCTTTTGTACAGAATACTAGAGAACATGAGGAGTCCTTATATAGAATTCTCTCTTGGAGGGTTACAGCAGAGAAATCAATTGCAAAGAATACCAATGAATTCTAAAATTAAATTGCTAATTAAATTACCAATTCAATTGCCAATTAAATTCATAATTCAATTATGGAATAATGTTCAATAATTCTAGCATAATGGCCAATTGAATTCATTATTGTCCAACACTTCTTTCTTGAGAACACTTAAAAAAATTTTGTGATCACTCTACTTCACCCTCTTATCAGAAAATGTGAAGGAGAATAAGAGTGTTTGGCATGTTTTTATACAAAAATTATAATTGAGGCTTAATAATTGCTTGGAAGCTTTATTTTGAATTTTCTTTAATTTTTATTAGTTGCATGGGTAGTGGGAGTTGTTTGATAGATATATTTTCTGATTTTTGCAGATGGGGTTTTAGCTGGGGTCTGTTTGGGAAGACCAAAATCTCTATTTGCATTTAATCATGATTTTAAAGTGTATTTTGACACAATTTTGTAATAAAAATATACAAAATATAAATTTTATGTATCTTTTTGGTTTCTAAATCTACTAAAATCTAGTATATTAATGTATTTATAATTAATTTAGTCTTTTCATAATTTATTAAAATTTTGATAGTAATTAATTAAATAGGTGCAGGTTTTTATGCTAAATTAAGTTAGTTTGATTATAATTAATTTTTTAACTTATTTATTGTGTAGAAATTTTAAATATTAATTTATTTATTTTTGTTGACCTATATTATTATATTAGTATGTATATTACTTGTATAAAAATTCTTGGATCATAATAATGCTAAATTTGTACAGCTTTATTATTTTTTAGCTTTAAAAGGTAAAAAGTCACTTTTAGTGCATTAATCCCAATGTGGCCAGCAATGCAATGGCATTTTTATTATTTTTATTGTTATTTTATTTTTTATTATTTAATTATATCTAAATATCTAATTTATGGTGTCCATGTGTCAAAATTTGAATTTTTATGACTTTTTATTGTACTAGTAGCAAAATGGTCATTTTACCCCAATTATGATAATTTTTTATTTTCAGCCTTATATTTTATGTTATTTACTTAATTTAGGATGTTATGAGTATTCTCTGAATATTAGGGTTTTGTCTTTGAGTATTTGGTCTTTTTTAGAGTTTTTGAATCGAATTAGGGTTCTCATCTTTCTAACGACATAAGATCTCGTCGGGTAACCGTTGCTAATACTACGACTTGGGCTTAATTAAAAGTGATGGGCTTTGTAATTTTATTTGAGCTCTATTTCTAATCTTTTTCATAATTTATGATTTTCTTAGGTTAAGTTGTAGGATTGTGATCCTATGATTTTATGTGATTTTAAGATTTTAAATTTTTTGGTATCAACTGTCCTTAACGGTTCGGGGTTTAAATCTTATGTCTTAAGGTTTCGTTTTTGTTTGATTAAAAGATTGTGTAAAATTACACTTGGGTTCAGTTTGTCTCTTTCGTAATTTCTCTATCATGTTGGATTAACTTATAAGTTTATGATTTTCGATTTCTAGAATTCAGTATTAGAGAATTTTATATTCTGTGGGTTTTACTTTGAACCTTAGGATTTTGTTCCCGTTCTAACCCAATTTTTTGGAGTTCTTTGTGGGTTTTCGTCGCTAATTCTCGTTATATGAAATCGAGTACTTTTATATTTTTAATCTTGAGTTAGTGTCTGTTGTAGGAATGGATGATAATTACTTCAGAGACTTTCGTGCAGATAGAGAAAATTGAGAAACTTGCGTGTAATTTGTTAAGACTAAGATTGTTGATGACTTAGAGTGATTGTAGGAGAATTTTATACTATTTTCGTAATAGGTGTATAGCATAGCATGAATTTACCAATTGTTGGGTGTATTTGGCTAAAAGTGTAATTATCTAAAAATTTAGGGTTAAACGTTCAATTATTAAAAATTATGAAATATTAAGCCTATGCGTATATTTTCTTCTTAATTATTGAGTTGACACTTAGTTTTTCTATTCCGTGGACTTAGAACCTTGTTATTTGTGTACTTTTTCGATTTGGGTCACTTTTAAAAATTTGTTAATTCTTTTTGGATCAAATTGTAATTCTCTATTTTCTTATGAGTTTCTAGGATTAAGAGATGTCTTTTCTTTTTTAGGGTTTTCAATTCTGAGAGTTGGTTTTAGGCTTAATCCTTTAGGATTCTTGCTCTTAATCTAATTCTAATTTAAAATTTTAATTTTGGTTGATTTAACTTTATTAATCCATAGGCATAAAAATCGAGTCGTTACAGGTTTTCGATTGAAACTGTGGGTCTCTTTTCTTTTTGTGAGAGAAAAGGGGAAAAACTGAGAAATAAAAAGAAGCTTGACATCCTCTGACACAATTTGTTGTAGAGAGAAAATTCAAAGATTTGGGTTTGGCCTCATTGTTTTGCACTAGTTTTAGAGGGAGAACATAAAATTTAGTCTCCAATGGGAGTGAGGAGAGAGAATATCATACCCAAGGTCGAAAAGCAGAGAAAAGTAATGGTATTCTTCCTAGTTGAGTTTCATCGTTCCCACAGACGGCGCCAAATGTACGAGAGTGCTCCATGAATTATATTTGTTTTGATGGGTTGAACGACATGCCCGAACGAGGAAGATAACTATTAGCCCTCACGTGCTACATTCGTTGGGATCCTACAAAACAAACTCCTGCCCGGCGACCAAAGGAAAGTGCTCCGATACCCTAGTTAGCTCTAATGTTCAAATCTCCCATCTCAGCTGAGAGAAGGGTACATATATATCAAAAGAGGGAGCGATGAGAGAGAGAGAGAGATAAATAAAGTGATTTTGTGTGTTGTCCTATCCTTGTCTTGTTAAGATGGGACAGAGATAATAAAGACTGGATAGACTCTTATGAAATTTTTTATCATGAAGTATTTATTTTCCCACAACTATTCAAATAAAATATGAAATAAAATGTGGTACTGAAAATGTTACTCCCCCACAACTACCCAAATAATATGTGTTACTTAAAATGTTTGTATTTTTTCAATGCTTGGCAAAAGAATTTTTCTTATTTTTAAAATACCAATACCAACAAGGATCACCGTCCATGGCGGCTTGCTAGAATTGATATCCAGCAACGTAAGTTTTTTCCCCGATATACCCTTAAGACATTCAACCCGATCCGACCCGGATCATGGCAGGCCCAAAGAAAAGCAACGGTGAGGGACAAAAAAAAAAATAGAGGAAAGAAAAAAAGAGAAAAGCCCAACAAAAATATCCCAGCGAGCAGCTATCGAGGTGGAGGTTTTATAGCGCCATACACTCGGAAAACCTGTCCGACCTTATCGTCCTCGTCCTCGTCCTCGTCCTCTCGCACTCTTCTCACCCTATCCCCTCCAAAAAGCCACCGTCTTCTCCTCCGCCACCGCTTCCGCCGCCGAAGCGATGGCCTTTTCTTCGTCCATTATCGGTGTCTCCTCCATTTACCAGACTCCCTCGCAAGAGCTTCCCCGAAGAACCACATCATCGCCGCCACTATCTCTCCCCTTCTCCGCCGAGAAGTCTCATTTCAGCGGCCTGAAGTCTTCCGCCGCCCATTTCCGCCAGAGGCAGCTGCTCGGTGGTGGAGTTTCTGTTGTTGCTTCGGCGGTCGTGACTCCGAATTCTTCTGTCTTGAGCGAAGAGGCATTCAAGGGCTTTGGGGGTTTCGATGAAGACTCTCTGAGTCTCAGTGACACCGACTATGACTCTGGAACTGAGGCGGCGGCGGTGTCCGGAGCTGTTGGTGAAGATGAACTCGCTGTTTCGGAACTAGGTCTCCCGCTAAGACTCGCTGAGTCCCTCAAAAATCGAGGGATTACTCATCTTTTCCCTATTCAAGTATGTCTTCATAAAACTTGTTGCTTTTAACTGTTCTAGTAGGTCTAAAATACTGTTTTCCGTTCCTCTCTCTCTCTCTCTCTCTCTCTCAGCCGCTCATGTGTGTTTTTTCAAGATAAGTTTAGGAGTGCACTAAATTAGTACTAAAAAATACTGTCGAAGGAAAGAAATACTGGATAGGTTTTGAAAATCAATAATGCTACTAAAACTTAAACTCTTACTAAAATTCTTACTTAAAAACACTGTTTTGTACTTTTTTTAGTACACTTTTCAATACATTTTTCAAAACTAGTTCCCCTCCCCCATTTTAACAGTGGTTTTTAGTCTGCATTTAGTGTATTTTTTAGTGTTAGTAAACTTATCCCTTGAAAATACATTAAAAATGTGTAAAAATGTAACAAATAGTGTTTCTAAGTAAAAGCTGTTAGTGTTGGCATCATTATTGGTATTTCCATATTGTGTTCGCTACCTATTATTATTATACACACACAACCAACCACATAACAACCACATAAATTGAATTCTGACATTTATTTGTACTGAAATTGACAACATTTATTAATTTCAATACAAATGGATGGCCTTGATCAACTTTCTATAGTTTTTGAGAAGAGTAATGCTACGATGACCACATTTAGTGACCATATTTGAGTATCATGTGAGATGGTATTTTATGTATGGTGCTTATGTCATGTTAAGGATCCACCATTTATTTTTAACCACCATACATAAGATCATGTGGTACTTAAATGTGGTCACTAAAACATGGTCACCATAGCATTATTGTTTTGCGAATGGTTGTCCGTTTACAAAGTATTTTTCTTCTTTTTCTTCGTCTTCTTCTTCTTATAATTATTTATTCTAATGCCTAGTTGAGAACATTTGAATTATTTATTACGTGTTAAAATTTAACAAAAATTGTAGAGACGCTGCATATTACGTTGCATAAACCACCTCCATGTCAAGTATTGGTGTAGAGCCCACCATATCTGTGAATATGCGGAAGTTTATGAAGTGTAACATGACCTGTCTGTGGAGCCGGATTGAAAATTTAAACTGGGTCTAGAAAACAAGCTTTATGCAATGAACTCCATTTTTAGCACGATTAGAAGAAAGTATCGTTACATTTTCTCTCACTCATAAACATGTCGGAATCATATTACTTTCGCTTATCATCTGTAATAAAACAAAGGTGACCTTATGGATTTATAGCAACTAAGTGCAGACCATGTGTTGGATCTTTTATTATTTGGTTAATTATATAAACACAGTGAACTATTAGCAAGTATCACTTAACTCTCGACTAAAAGAGCCTCCTCAAGTATTCCAAATTAAACGTATCCTAATTATGTTTACGGGAAAAGGTAAAAGACCATTGGAATCCTTAAATTCTCTGCAAAATCAAATCAGTCATAATATAAATATATTTGACTGTCTACATTTCGTTAATACCTAACGGAAACCCAACAGAATGGATAAAAGTGATACTACTTTAAAGTTGATGGTTCTATTTATATGCTTTTATAATTGGGTGGTTAAATGATACTCACTAAGAGTTGAGGGAGTGCTTGTGCAGTTAATCCTTTATTTTCTTTTTTTTCACAAGTAGAATACTCAGTTTGATTATCTTATCGAATATTGGGGATTGGAAAATACACCCTTCATTTGTTTTCCATTAAGTTGGATTAGTTTTTGGTAAAAGTTAGCTCTATGAGGGAGTTAATAGAACTGATTGCTTGCCACAAGAATAATTTGTGGGTGCAGTTTCCTTGTTTGCTTATCGGCAACCAGACCTTGTTAATGCTCTTAGTGAGTTTTAATGCCTCATGTTATACACATTTGTTTTAATTGTTTATTTTAGGTCATCTTTAGGCGTTAACATTGGTCATCAATAGGCTTTTTTATATAAAGAAATTATCTAAATTATTGCCTTGCTTGCATGTGTGTGTAGTAATGCAACATTTGTACACTGTTACCATGTGGTTTACATTGTATGTGAATTCTGACATATAGTCTTACTTCTAACACCCCTCCCTCCCCCCCCCCCCCCCACCCGCG